>JARGCV010000005.1:357500-405000 GCA_034064705.1 Bothrops alternatus | reverse complement strand
ATGATGATGATGATGATGATAATAATAATAATAATAATAATAATAACAACAACAACAACAATAGTGTTGGAAGGGACCTCGGAGGTCATCTAGTCCAACCCCTTGCTCAGGCAGGAAGCCCTATACCATTTCAGACAAATGTACTGTCACTAGTACATGCAAACAAGATTTTGCCGGATTTTTGACCATGTTGTTAGGATGCTGAACAGGAGACACTGAAGATTTAAAATTTGGGATAAGAGTTGGCATTTTTTACCTTATTTTATCATGCCGTCTTCTAAGAATGCTTCATACATATGAATATTTGGAAGGGAGTATTTTGTTTTAATGGCATTTGAACTGTGTGTTAAATTAAACAGTATTTTAGACCCAGCTATCACCTTGCTGCTGTCTGTTTTGTAAGATGACTTTTGTATTATGCTTGATTTGGTATTATTTATTTTCATTTCCTATTTCTTCACCCTCCATCTCTCTCAGAGAGGGGCCCTGGGCAGCATACCATGTAATATACATACATACAATATATATATATATATATTGTATATGCAGGTCTTTGGTTATTACGGGACCTTACGGGACCGTCTTCTGCCATATACTTCCCTTCGACCGGTGAGAGCGCACAGGGTCGGCCTCCTCCGGGTCCTGTCAGCGAAACAATGTCGTCTGGCGGGCCCTAGGGGGAGGGCCTTCTCTGTTGTGGCGCCCACCCTCTGGAACCATCTGCCTCCTGAAGTCTGCGTTTCTCCGACTCTCCCGGCCTTCCGAAAGAATTTAAAAACTTACCTCTGCCGGCAGGCCCGGGGATGATTGTTGATTTATTTATTTTTTTTGGATTTATATTGAATTGTTTGTTTGTATGTTGTGAGCCGCTCTGAGTCTGCAGAGAGGAGCGGCATACAAATCCAAAAAATAAATAAATAAAAATAAATAAATTCGGGTTTTCTCCCGCATAAAATTGGAAGTGTCTTTGCAACGTTTCGACGAAGTCCCATTCATCATCTTCAGGCTGGTGTTTTTGGCTTCGTGCTTCTAGGAGCAATGTGTGATCGTAGCTGTTTCTTCCTTTTAACTGCCAGTGGGGGTATGAACTGATTGGGTGGGAACCTCAGAAAACAAACACACACACACACACACACACACACGACATATAACACTCATGTTAAAATATTAAAATTAAGCTTCAAAATTTTATTGAAATCGTATTTATAGCTATTAATTTGGTATACAGAGCTTAAATTTCCCGTTTTCCATCACCTCCTTCTAAAATTGAGCTTTGCAAAGGCTCAAATGCTCTAAAACAATATTTTAGATTTGACGAGCACCTCTCTGCTGCCCATTTTGTAAGATGGCTCTGAATTGTGTTTCATTTGATATTACTGATTTATTTTGTATTTCCTTAACTCCCCGTCTCTGAGAGAGAGGCCTCTGGGCAGCCTAGCTTGGAGTCAATAGACAAACAACAACATTCCATTAAAATATTAAAATTAATTTAGGCTTCCAAATTGTATTTAAATTCTAGCTTTTTTGTTTGTTTGTTTCTTTTTATTGTGTTTGTGGTAAACTGTCCAGAGAGCTTCGGCTCTAGTTGATACTGTTTGTTTAAATAATGTCAGTAATAAAATACGTATTGTGCCTACATGTGTATTCATACACATATTTTTAATGCATTTTCTTTGAGTTATGCTCTGCTCAAAGCAATCAGATGGCTGCTTGGGCAGTTCTGAACAAAGACATATATAAATTCTAATTTTGTTTTGAATCTGTTTCCATTGCCTGTGTTCTCGAGTGAGTTGGGAATTATCTTTGTTAGAACTTGGCTCATTCTATATTTATTTATTAAATTGGCATTCAGATTTTCAAAATGTGCTCATGACGGTTGTTGATTATATATATACATTTGTATATATAGTCAAAATCAACAGCCGTCATGAGCACATTTTGAAAATCCGGATGCCAATTTAATAAATAAATATAGAACGCCGTGGACAACAGCTTCAGAAATCAAACCAATCAATAAAAACATGGTGTGGAAATTCAGCACCAACCCCTGACCTCCAACATACCAAGCAAGGACACCCCTCCCCCGCCCACATCTTTACAAATTTGGGATTAAGAAAAATTAGAATTTCAATTCTCCTGCATTGAATTTTCCCTCTGTGGCCTCCTCTCCAATATATAGAAGCACGAAGCCGAAAACACCAGCCTGAAGATGACGAATGGGACTTCATCGAAACATCGCTAAGACACTTCCAATTTGACGTGGCAGAAAACCCGATACAAACACCCGCGAAAACCTCAGAACCCAGCTGGCTCTGATTTTTGCTGGACTACCGCATACCCAAAAGAAGTATTTTAGCAGACTACAGTGCAAAATAATAATAATAATAATAATAATAATAATGTCTAGAAGGAATCAGCCCTTGGAAGATGCATTAGCTCCTGAAAAGTCAAGATGATCCTTAAACAGGTATGTCTGGCTTTTCAAGGGCCCGTCCAGGTACCCATCCCTCCCTGCAAGGGATAAAACTCGCTCGACCGTGTCCGGTTGCCTTGTTTTGCTAAGGTTTCCTCCAGGCTTAAAACTTTCCTTTTCAGCTTGGAAATCCTTCTGTTTAAACTTGGCTCCATCAACAGCCAGCGAGGAACGAGATGTTCCCAGGACTCAAACCAGTGTATTAACTCATTGAATGCACGTCGGAACAGCCACTAGCAAGCGCGGCTGGGTTCACACAACCGGTTGAACCCCAAACAAGCCAACTTGGGCTTGTGGGCAGGCAGCTCCTTTAAAAAAAAAAAAATATCCGCTTAAGCTGGATGTTGAAGTACAGCTGCTGGGATGATTTAATATTGTTTTTTTGTTGTTTTGTTTTGTTTTGCAAGGCCAGCTTGAAAAACAGCTTCCATGGTTAAGGGGGATTTGAAGGAAATAACCACCGGCTGGAAGTCAGTCAATAGATGCATTTAATAAATGATGGTTTGTTGCACAGTCAGCCCGACATTTAAAGTGGATAGTCTTTCCCAAGGATCTGGAATAGGCAGCTGTTCTTGTTTCATAATATTCAAGGTCTCACAGAATGGGAGCTGTTCGGAGTCCAGCTGACTTTTGCAATTGACCGGTGCTGATTTTGTCAATGCCAATGGTGTTCAAGTGGTTATATTGTTGTTGTTGTTGTTGGTTACACAGTCAGCCAGATGTTCAAACTGGATTTGGCCTTATCGAGGCCTTGCCAAGGATGGCAATAGGCAGATGTGGATGTTTGATGGTGTTAACGGATGGAAGCTATTCTCAGTCATGCTGCCTTCTGCAATTGACCAATGGCGATTTTTGTCAATGTCCATGGTTGTTATTATTATGGTTAGACCAGATTTGGCATATTTAATCCACCTATCGAGTCCTCCCCAAGGAGCTGGGATGGGCAGATGTGGATACTGGATGCTGTTAAAGGTCTCCATGGCCGGATGGAAGCTGTTCCAAGTCAATCTGCCTTTTGCAATTGACCGATATGGATTTGTGTCAGTGACCAATGGCTGTTATTATGATTTATTGCACAATCAGCCAATTATTTCAGTTAGACATGGCGTGTTACCCATCTAATCAAGTCCTTCCCAAGGACCTTGGATGGAGAGGCAGATGTGTTTGATGTTGTTGAAAGTCCCGTTGCAGGATGTTGGGAGTGAAGCTGCCTTCTGCAATTGACTGATGGCGATTTTTGTCAATGCCGATAGCTATTATTATTATTATTATTATTATTATTATTATTATTATTATTATTATTATTATTATTATTATTATTATTATTATTATTATTAGTATGGTTCTGTTGCACAATCAGCCAGATATTTAGACTAGATTTGACATTTTTATCCACCTCTCAAGTCCTTCCCAAGGACCTGGGATGGGCAGAGGTTGTTGTCTAATAGTGTTGATGGGATGGATGGAAATTGTCCCATATAAAGCTGCCTTTTGCAATTGACTGATGGTGAACTTGTCAACGTCACTGCTGTTTTGGGATTGCAGCCAAGGCACCTTATCGCTATTGGTGTGATCTTTGCTTTGCTTTTTGACACAATCCTTTTATTTCTATTTGTGTATTTCTTCCTTCGGTTCTTTCTCTTCTCCTCTGCCCTCTCCAGCTACAGCTAGTCCTTGATTTATCACAGTCCGTTTAGTGACTGTTCGACGTTACCACGGCACTGAAAAACGTGACTTAACGACCATTTTTCACACTTACGACCGTTGCAGCATCCCCGCGGTCACGTGATCAAAATTCAGACGCTTGGGCAACCGGTTCATATTTACGATGGTCGCAGCGTCCCCGGGGTGCCATGTGATCCCCTTTTGCGACCTTCTGGCCAGCAAAATTGATGGGGGAGATTCATTTAATGACCGTGTTGCTCACTGAAACAACTGCAGTGATTCACTTAACAACCGTGGGCAGAAACGTTGTAGAAGTGGGACAAACCTCACTTAACAGCGACATAAATCCTGGTGGGCTCAGTTGTGGTCGTAAGCCGAGGACCACCTAATACTGCCACGTCATTATTATTATCTTTTATTATTACCCTATTGAAAATCAGGAAAAGGAAAGCGTGAAGTTTTATCACCCTTCTATTGAGATATTTGCTTATCTCTAGCAAGGCTGTGTTACTGGAAAACCAATTCACCTTCTCCTCTTCCTTTTCTCGACAGAAACTCGGGATCAGAATCAGAAGAGAGCTGGAAGGGACCTTGGAGGTCTTCTAGTCCAGCCCCCTGCTCAAGCAGGAGACCCTATACCAGGGGTAGGCAACTTTGGCTCTTTTATGACTCGTGGATTTCAACTCCCAGAATTCATGGCTCAGCTTGGAAACCTCTCCCTTTCCCCTCAGCGAGGCCTGGCTCAGGAATTCTGGGAGTTGAAGTCCACCAGTCATAAAGAGGCCTAGGCCTAGGGCAGGGTTAGGTAACCTTGGCTCTTTTATGACTCGTGGACTTCAACTCCCAGAATTCCTCAGCCAGCATGGGGGAAATATGGCCCCTTCATGACTTGTGGACTTCAACTCCCAGAATTCCTCAGCCAGCATGGGGGAACTATGGCCCCCTCATGAGTTGTGGACTTCAACTCCCAGAATTCCTAAGCCAGCATGGGGGAACTATGGCCCCTTCATGAATGGTGAACTTCAACTCCCAGAATCCCTGAGCCAGCATGGCTCAGCTTGGAAACCTCTCCCTTTCCCCTCAGCATGGCTGGCTCAGGAATTCTGGGAGTTGAAGTCCACCAGTCATAAAGAGGCCTAGGCCTAGGGCAGGGTTACTTTACTTTACTTTACTTTTATTAAATTTCTATACCGCCCCTCTCCCGTAAGACTCGGGGCAGTTTACAACCCAATAAAAACATATAATAACAATAAATATTTAAAAATAAATTAAATTAATATTTATACAAGGCTGTTACTAAAACCTATTAAAAACCCAATTCTAAAACCCGAACAGCCTTGTTTAAAAATTTTTTAAAACCCGAGGAGATCTAGGCCAGGCCGGCTTGATTGAAGAGATGAGTCTTCAGTTCTCTTCTGAAGGTGCGGAGATCATGACATATCCGGAGTTCTGGGGGGAGCTCATTCCACATCGTCGGTGCCCCCACAGAAAAGGCTCTCCCCCTGGGCGCCACCAGCCGACACTGCTTAGCCGATGGCACCCTGAGGAGGCCCTCTCTGTGGGAGCGAACTGGTCGCTGGGAGGTATTTACTGGCAGAAGGCGGTCTTGTAAATAACTGGGTCCTATGCCATGGAGCGCTTTAAAGGTGGTGACCAACACCTTGAAGCGCACCCAGAAGACCACCGGCAACCAGTGCAGCTTGCGCAGGATGGGGGCCATTTGTTCCCGCCAGGGTGCCCCCACTACCACCTGCGTGGCCGCATTCTGCGCCAGTTGAAGCCTCCGCGTGCACTTCAAGGGGAGCCCCATGTAGAGAGCATTACAATAGTCCAGTCTGGAAGTGACGAAGGCATGGGTGACCGTGCGTAGTGCATCCCTATCTAGGAAGGGGCGCAACTGGCATACCAGACAAATCTGGTAAAACATCCTCCCGGCCACGGCCGTCAGATGGTCCTCAAGGGACAGCCGTGAATCTAGGAGGACTCCCAAGTTGTGAGCCCTTCCCATGGGGGCCACTGACTCGCCCCCGATAGACAGCGATGGAGTCAGCTGGTTGTACCGGAACGACGGTAACCACAGCCACTCGGTCTTGGAGGGGTTGAGCTTGAGACCGTTCTTCCCCATCCAGATCCGCACGGCCTCCAGGCACTGGGTCAGCACGTCAAGAGCTTCATTTGGGTGGTTCGGGGTGGAAATGTACAGCTGTGTATCATCAGCGTACTGATGGAATTCCACCCCAAAACCTCGGATGATCTCACCCAGCGGCTTCACATAAATGGTGAACAACAAGGGCGAGAGGACCGACCCCTGAGGTACCCCACAATCAAGGGGCCTCGGGGTCGACCTCTGACCCCCTGTCAACACAAACTGTGTCCGGCCAGAGAGGAAGGAAGAACCACCGAAGCACGGTGCCCCCTATACCCAGTCCCGCCAGCCGACGCAGCATGATACCATGGTCGATGGTACAAAAGCCGCTGAGAGGTCCAATAGCACCAGGACAGAGGAGCAACCCCTGTCCCAGGCCCACCAGAGATCATCCACCAATGCGACCAAAGCTGTTTCCATGCTGTAACCCGGCCTGAAGCCCGACTGGAACGGGTCCAGGTACGACGATTCCTCCAGGTGCTGAGGGAACTGTCAAGCAACCACACTCTCAACAACCTTCGCAACAAAGCGAAGGTTGGAGACAGGACGGTAATTAGATAGAACAGCCGGGTCCAAGGCGGGCTTCTTGAGGAGGGGTCACACCACCGCCTCTTTCAGGGCGGCGGGGAAGACACCCTCACTCAACGAAGCGTTGATAATTGCCTGGAGCCAGCCTCGTGTCACCTCACTGGAGGCCAGTACCAACCAGGAGGGACACGGGTCCAATAAACATGTGGTTGCTCTAAGACCTCCCAGCAACCTGTCCACGTCATCAGGTGTCACATAGTCAAACTCAGCCCAGATAGCAGTCTCAAGACCGGCCTCAGCCACTTCTGCTGGACCGCCTTCGTTGAAGTTAAAGCCTTCCCGAATCTGAGCGATTTTGTCATGCAGATATTGCACAAAATCCTCAGCTCTTCCCTCCAAGGGGTCCCCCCTCACCTCCCGATGAAGGAGGGAGCGGGTTACCCTAAACAGGGAGGCTGGGCGGTTATCTGATGACGCAATAAGGGCAGTGACATAAGAACACTTCTCTGCCCTTATTGCCACTAAGTAAGTCCTAATATGGTCTCTTACCCGTGTTCGGTCAGACTCAGAGCGGCTCGCCCTCCAACTGCTCTCTAGGCGTCTTTTCCGGCGCTTCATTTCCCTCAGCTCCCCGTTAAACCAGGGAGCTGATCGAGAACCACGCCGGCTCAGAGGCCGCAAAGGCACAACCCGATCCAAGGCACCAGCAGCCGCCCTATCCCAGGCTGCTACCAGTGCCCCAACCGAGTTGTGTGTTAGAGCCTCCGGTATTGGCCCAAGCTCCATCTGGAACCTATCGGGTTCCATCAGTCGCCTGGGGCGGTACCAAATAATTGGTTCTGCCTCCCTGCGGCGGGGTGTGACGGTCAGAAAGTCCAAGCGTAGGAGAGAGTGATCGGACCATGACAGAGGAGTAATAACTATATTTCCCATATCCAGATCACTCAAACACTGACCAGAGACAAAAACCAGGTCAAGCATGTTTCCCGCTGTGTGAGTGGGACCTTGAATTACCTGGGTCAGGTCCATGGCTGTCATGGAAGCCATGAACTCCCGAACCTCCCCAGACGCCTCGCCAGCAGACGGCACATTGAAGTCACCCATGACTACCAGCCTGGGGACCTCAACCACCACCGCCGCGATGATGCCCAGGAGCACAGGCAGGGCGGTTGACACGTGGCAGGGAGCCAGGTACGTGAGCAACACAGCCCTCGGACCCCCAAGGTCCCACCTCACAAGGAGGGATTCACAGCCTGCCGTCTGAGGAACAGTGACCTCCCTTGGCCTGAGACCTTCCCTAATCACAACCGCCACTCCCCCACCCCTGCCCAGAGCTCTCGGCTGGTGAAATGCAAGGAAGCCGGGAGGGCACATCTCCACCAGAGGGACACCTCCCTCTGGACCCAACCAGGTCTCTGTAATACCCGCCAGGTCTGCGGCCCCCTCCAAAATTAGATCTTGTATCAAGGGGGACTTATTTACCACTGACCTGGCGTTGCACAATACCAGCCTACAGCCCGGGCCATTTAGCTCTAAACAACCCAGATTACAAGTGGAGCCATGGGGGTCGAAGCGCGGCACCGCTCGAAGATAGCGGGGACGCGCTCCCATGAATGAATATGGCCCCCTGCTCCCGCCATATCTGCCCCTCCCACTTACAGAGCCGATGGGAACGGAATCACCTCTGCCCCCTCCATAATCCGCACCCTCGTGGTTCCGGTCCCACCCATTGCCTGGCCCATGTTTCTCTTCCTCCCTATTCCCTCCCCCTAACCCTCCCCTATCCTGTAGACCTCCCCCCAGGCCTACTCCATTACTAATCTTGCCACCCCCCTCCCTGGAACCCCTTAAAAACATTTAAAACCCCTACTTAAAAACCTCCATAACCCCTTTTAGGTAACCTTGGCTCTTTTATGACTCGTGGACTTCAACTCCCAGAATTCCTAAGCCAGCATGGGGGAACTATGGTCCCTTCATGACTGGTGGACTTCAACTCCCAGAATTCCTCAGCCAGCGTGGGGGAAATATGGCCCCTTCATGACTTGTGGACTTCAACTCCCAGAATTCCTCAGCCAGCATGGAGGAACTATGGCCCCTTCATGACTTGTGGACTTCAACTCCCAGAATTCCTCAGCCAGCGTGGGGGAAATATGGCCCCTTCATGACTTGTGGACTTCAACTCCCAGAATTCCTCAGCCAGCATGGAGGAACTATGGCCCCTTCATGACTTGTGGACTTCAACTCCCAGAATTCCTCAGCCAGCATGGGGGAACTATGGCCCCTTCATGACTTGTGGACTTCAACTCCCAGAATTCCTCAGCCAGCATGGCTCAGCTTGGAAACCTCTCCCTTTCCCCTCAGCATGGCTGGCTCAGGAACTCTGGGAGTTGAAGTCCACGAGTCATAAAAGCCCAGGTTGCCTACCTCTGTCCTATACCATTTCAGACAAGTGGCTGTCCAGTCTCTTCTTAAAAATCTCCAGGGATGCATCACCCACGATTTCTGGTGGCAGGCTGTTCCACTGGTTAATTGTCCTCACTGTCAGGAAGTTTCTCCTTAATTCCAGGTTGCTTCTCTCCTTGATGGGTTTCCATCCATTGTTTCTCGTCCTGCCTTCTGGGGATGCTTTGGAAAATAAATTGACCCCCTCCTCTTTGTGGCAGCCCCTCAGATACTGGAACACCGCTATCGTGTCCCCCCCCAGTCCTTCTCAGAATTTTTAATTTTAATTTCTACATGTAAATGACCTATAAAAGAGGTGGCTGGGTCTCTCTCTCTCTCTCTCTCTCTCTCTCTCTCTCTCTCTCTCTCTCTCTCTCTCTCTCTCTCTCTCTCTCTCTCTCTCTCCATTTGTGAAATTATGGTGTCATGGTTCCGACAGATGAAACTCTTCATCGGATGTTTTTTGCACTGACAGATGGATGCGATGCTCAGCTCGGTCTGCACACAACCACACCAGTGTTCTCCTTTTTACGGAGAGAAAGTGAAGGCAACCAAAAAAATAAAATAAAATAAAATAAAAACTGTCTTGCAAAAGGGAAAGACATCCCCGTACATTGCATTGACAGGTTGATGCGTTTTGATGTTTGTCTGGGAGTGTAAGGCCCACTGTCACAATTACTTTTATTTTTATTTTTTTTTCCAGAATGCCATCGGCGGAAGACCTGAGCTCTCATTCTGCTATTTAGTCCGTGCAACCTCGTAACCAGCGAATCGGATGGAGGATTTTAAAACCTTATTACTTTTCGTTCCTTTGCTCTGTTCCTCCAAGGGAATTGAACAACTGGATTCTCCCATCTCTTCCAGACACCCCCCCCACCCCAAAATAAGAATATATCCTATGGTTTGCCACCTGTCATTCATACCTTGGGGCCTGCGATGAATTTCCAGGGAAAATTAGGAGCCAGCTCGTTCTTTCCCTGCAGACCTTCTACAACGAAGCAGCTCGACGTAACGTATCTGTTGTTTAACAACATGTCAACAATTTTTTTCTTCCACATATATGAAAGAAAAGGAGGACGAGAAACGACGGATGGAAACTCGTCATGGAGAGAAGCAACCTGGAACTAAGGAGAAACTTCCTGACAGTGAGAACAATTAACCAGTGGAACCACCTGCCTCCAGAAGCGGTGGATGCTCCATCACTGGAGGCTTTCAAGAAGAGACTGGGCAGCCTTTTGTCTGCAATGGGATAGACTCTCCTGCTTGACCAGGGGGCTGGACTAGAAGACCTCCAAGATCCCTTCCAACTCCGTTCTTCTATGTAAGATAGATGCTGTGCAAAACCTGTCATAGAATGGCCGTTCGGGTGAAGGTTTTCAAACTCTGCAAAAATTGCAAACCCATTTTTTTAATGAAAAAATAAAATAAAGTTGCTAGGAACATTCCCCAGAAATAAGCCTACTGAATGCTCCAATACTGGAAGTTTTTAAAAAGAGACTGGACAACCATTTGTCTGAAATGGTATAGGGTTTCCTGCCTGAGCAGGGGGTTGGACTAGATGACCTCCAAGGTCCCTTCCAACTTCTATTCTATTCTATTCTATTCCATTCAATTCCATATTTTCTATTCTATTCTATTCTATTCTATTCTATTCTATTCTATTCTATTCTATTCTATTCTATTCTATTCTATTCTATTCTATTCTATTCTATTCTATTCTATTCTATATTTTCTATCCTATCCTATCCTATCCTATCCTATCCTATTCTATTCTATCCTATCCTATCCTACTCTACTCTACTCTGTTCTATTCCATAAACCAGGATTGGATAAACCATGGTTAATATGATTTCCTGGGTTTTACGGTTGGGCAAGGAGGAAAGATGTTCCTTTTTAATAAGGCAGTAAGGATGCACCTTTAATATTGTGATGTATTTTTTTAAGAATGTAATTTTAACGTGGAGGTGTCCAGAAAATATTGTCTTAATTGTTTATTTATTAGCTATTTTTTTTATTCAATCCCATCTAAACATCTGGCTGACTGGCTGACAGACTACAATGATAATAAAAATGAAATAATCAGTAATGAATAAAATATAATAAAAATTAAAAACAAAATAGTAATGAGACCTTTAACAACAACATCTGCTTCGAAAAGTAAGGACAGAACATCTGGTGGATTGTAACAAATTATAATAATTTATGCATTTATTCAGCATTTTTGTGCATATTTTCATGCATATTTATGGTGTAAGAAACACGGACCTACAAGATATATTAACACAATAATAAAAATAACAAATAAATAAATAACACCCTTATTTCACCAAAAAAAATTACTTAGCTTGGAACTGTTTAAATTCTTAAGACTACCTTAATAATTCTTAGGTCCTAGATCCTTGGTTAGGGCTGGAATTATTCAATTTCCACCTGTCTTAGACTGTGAATCTAACTGCAAGATTACATCAACAACCACAACAATAATAGTAACAATAATGAATTTATGTGCCACCCAACTCCAAGCAATTGTGATCTCTTATTTTACAGGTTTTTCTGTTCCTAGACCCTGATTTTAGAAAATCCTTCATTTTGTACAATCGTGCAAATGCTAGTACTGACCAAATGCCATGACGAAACCAGAACTGGAGTTTAGGCAAGAGGAATTGGAAAAGGAACAGAAGAAATTAATATTGTATACGCTAACAGCTGCAAGATTGTTGCGTACAAAACATTTAGAAAAGCAATGGAAAGTCTACCGTGGAAGTCTCGATTTTTAGACTGTCAGATCTTACAGAGGCAGTGAAACTGACTGGTTTGGTCACACAGAAAAACCATAAAGACTTTTTTTTTAAAAAAAAATTAAAATAAAATAAAGACTGAAACCTGATTTAGGCCTTGTGCTGAAATAAAGAGGGAAACCCCCCCCCCAAATTGAGTATTTCAGGATTTGGAGATTAAAAACGAGACTTAGAAGCCTTGGGGAAAAAGTTTCATATGACAATTATTCGAGAGAAAGCCGGGCCAAAGGCCACAATTTCTACGATTTCTGTTTTTGTTCCTTTTTGTTCCATTTCTTTTTCATTTCTCTGTTTCTGATTTTCGGTACTTGTTCCTGTTTGTTAGGTTTTTTGACACTGAATTTTTTTTTTGAGAGGGATAGAGAGGGAAAATCCTTTCAGATTTTATTCAAATGTTGCTCTCTTGACTGACATTTGTCACCAAGCAGCTGATGGATCTAATGCAGGGGTCTTCCAACTTGGGTGTTTTATGACTTGCAGACTTCAACTCCCAGAATTCCTCAGCCAGCATGGGGGAACTATGGCCCCTTCATGACTGGTGGACTTCAACTCCCAGAATTCCTGAGCCAGCATGGGGGAACTATGGCCCCTTCATGACTTGCGAACTTCAACTCCCAGAATTCCTCAGCCAGCGTTGGGGAACTATGGCCCCTTCATGACTTGCGAACTTCAACTCCCAGAATTCCTCAGCCATAGGGGAACTATGGCCCCTTCATGACTTGCGAACTTCAACTCCCAGAATTCCTGAGCCAGCATGGGGGAACTATGGCCCCTTCATGACTTGCAGACTTCAAATCCCAGAATTCCTCAGCCAGCGTGGGGGAACTATGGCCCCTTCATGACTTGCGGACTTCAACTCCCAGAATTCCTCAGCCAGCATGGGGGAACTATGGCCCCTTCATGACTTGCGGACTTCAAATCCCAGAAATCCTCAGCCAGCGTGCCTGGCTGAGGAATTCTGGAAGTTGAAGTCCATAAGTCATCAAAGGGCCAAGTTTACAAACCACAACTGAGCCCAAACTTTCAGTTGCTAAGCGAGACATTTAAGTGGATTTTTCTCATTTTACGACCTTTCTAGCCACGGTGGTTACATAAATCACTGCCATTGTAAATATTAGCAACACGGTCGTTAAGTGAATCTGGATTCCTCCGTTGACTTTGCTTGCTGGAAGGTCACAAGATGGAATCATGTGACACCCCCCCCAGCGGACGTTGTGACTGTCATAAATACAACTCAGTTGCCGAGCGTCTGAATTTTGAGCACGTGACCCTGGGGATGGGTGTAAGTGTGAAAAACGATCCTAAATCACTTTTTTCAGCCCTCAGATTGTCACTAAGCGAACCGTTGTAACTTGAGGACAACCTGTATTTCCCACGCTTGGCTCCTGATATTGCTCACAGACAAGCAAGGTATAAAACACAGCCCCGTTGTCTTGGATATCGTTGAATTCATCTCCAAAGCCACTGAGGCCGAATCTCCCGGGGATTTTCCCCTCCTCGCAAGTAGATCTTAAACTTACACAATGAACCTTTCGAAACGGATTTGTGACTCATATTTTCATTTTCGGCACAGCTGCCTCAGCCCAGCCTGTCCTTTTTATTTCAGCTCTCACTTTTCAGCCAGTGACCCAGCCACTTCTGAAAAAATGATGCCCATCGTCCCTTGGTGGGGTTTTTTTTTTTTTAGAGGCGTCAAGGAGGTTGGAAGTAATTAATTTCCACCTTTTGCCATATATATATATATATATTATTATTATTTCTTTGTTAACAATTTTAAAAACACACACATATATATATATATATATATATATATATATATATATATATATATATATATATATAGATAGATAGATAGATAGATAGATAGATAGATAGATAGATAGATAGATAGATAGATAGATAGATAGATAGATAATTATTTATTTATTATTTAATTAGATTTCTATGCCACCCTATTCCAAGAACTCAGGGCGGCTTACAACATGGATCCTCACATGAAGAAATCTGACATTAAAATACATTGTAAAAACCCCTTAATTAAAAAAACCAATCATCCAAAGACAGACATGCAAACATACATACACTGTCTGGGGCAAGGTGTTAACTGCCCCAGGCCTGTCGGCAAAGATGTGTCTTCAATAATTTGCGAAAGGCGGAGAGGGTGGGGGCAATACGGATCTCCGAGGGGAGTTGATTCCAGAGGGCCGGGGCCGCAGCAGAGAAGGCTCTTCCCCTAGGCCCCGCCAGGCGACACTGTCTGGCTGACGGGACCTGGAGAAGGCCGACTCTGTGGGCCCTAACCGGTCGCTGGGTTTCATGGGGCAGCAGACGGTCCCGTAAGTAACCTATCTATCTATCTATCTATCTATCTATCTATCTATCTATCTATCTATCTATCTATCTATCTATCTATCTATCTATCTATCTATCTATCTATCTATATATCTATCTATATATCTATCTATCTAAAAATATCTGTATCTCTACATAGATAGATAGATGATAGATAAATAGATAGAGAGAGAGAGAAATAGACAGAGATAGATGATAAATAGATGATAGATAGATAGATAGAGAGACAGAGAGAGAGAGAGAAATAGACAGATAGATGATAAATAGATGATAGATAGATAGATAGAGATAGAGATAGATGATAGATAGATAGATAGACAGATAGACAGATAGATACAGATATAGATATATAGACAGACAGACAGACAGACAGACAGACAGATATATAGCAAGGATCGAATCAGACGTTTTTAAGGGGTTTTTTCCATTGTTTTATTATTTTTTTACTGTTTTTAATTGTTTTCAAATGTTTTTAATATTTTAACTGGAATATAACAACAGCAGCAGCAACAACAACAATAATAATAAAGTTGGAAGGGACCTTGGAAGTCATCTAGTCCAACCTCCTGCTCAGGCAGGAAATCCTATATACCATTTCAGACAAACGGCTACCTGAAATACAGGTAGTCCTCTTCTCTTATGACCACAACTGAGATCAAAATTTCCATTGCTAGGACAGGGAAGTGAGCTTTGCTCCATTTTATGACCTTCCTTGCCGCAGTTCCCAAGGGAATCACTGCGGTTGTTAAGTGAGTTACCCGGTTGTTAAGTGGATCTGGCTTTCCCTTTGACTTGGCTTGTCAGGACGTCGCAGAAGGGGATCCCGTGACCCCGGAGGGACACTGCGACCGTCATCAATGTGAGTTGGTTGCCAAGCGTCTAAGTTTTGATCACATGCCGCAACGGTCCTTAAGTATGAAAAACGGTCCTTTTTTCAGTGAACGGTTGTACATCGAGGACTAACCACATGTGTTTTGGAATTGTGAGCCACCCAGAGTAATTTGCAGAGATCGGCGGCTACAGAAATCAAACCAGCAAATAAATAAATACAGATAAAGGGTAGGGAAATCTCGTTTGCTTGCCTATGAGGCAGCGGCCATGTTTGATCTCAAGAAACAGCAACAATAAGCATCATGAGGGGATCATGCGCCAAGATGCGAACCCATGGCATTTTGGCACTGCCACAGGGTGGGATGGGGTGTGTATTGATCCCACATCTCCTGATTGCAAGAAAGGAATGCTCCCTCTTTGTTTGTGGCAGCGGTTTTCAAGCTTCCCCCTTTGAAGACGGGTGGACTTCAACTCCCAGAATCCCTCAGCCGACATGCTTGAAGATGGGTGGACTTCGACTCCCACAATTCCCCAGCCAGCCTGCTTTAAGACGGGTGGACTTCAACTCCCAGAATCCCTTAGCTGACATGCTTGAAGATGGGTGGACTTTGACTCCCAGAATCCCCTAGCCAGCATGCTTGAAGATAGGTGGACTTTGACTCCCAGAATCCCTCAGCCAGCATGTTTTGAGATGGATGGACTTCGACTCCCAGAATTCCCCAGCCAGCCTGCTTTAAGACGGGTGGACTTCAACTCCCAGAATCCCTTAGCTGACATGCTTGAAGATGGGTGGACTTTGACTCCCAGAATCCCCCAGCTGGCATGCTTGAAGATGGGTAGACTTCGATTCCCAGAATCCCTCAGCCAGCATGTTTTAAGATGGATGGACTTCGACTGCCAGAATTCCCTAGCCAGCCTGCTTTAAGATGGGTGGACTTCAACTCCCAGAATCCCTCAGCCGGCATTCTTGAAGATGGATGGACTTCGACCCCCAGAATCCCTCAGCCAGCATGCTTTAAGATGGGTGGACTTCAACTCCCAGAATCCCTCAGCCGGCATTCTTGAAGATGGATGGACTTCGACCCCCAGAATCCCTCAGCCCGCATGCTTGAAGATGGATGGACTTCGACCCCCAGAATCCCTCAGCCAGCATGCTTGAAGATGGGTGAACTTCGACTGCCAGAATCCCTCAGCCGGCATGTTTTAAGATGGATGGACTTCGACTCCCAGAATTCCCTAGCCAGCCTGCTTTAAGATGGGTGGATTTCAACTCCCAGAATCCCTCAGCCAGCTTGCTTTAAGATGGGTGGACTTCAACTCCCAGAATCCCTCAGCCAACATGCTTGAAGGTAGATGGACTTTGACTCCCAGAATCCCCCAGCCGGCCTGCTTTAAGATGGGTGATTTCTGGGAGTTGAAGTCCACCCGTCGTAAAGGTGTCAAAATTGAGAAAGACTGCTCTATTGTGATATAACCGGAGCAGCAGGGGGAATTCTGGGAGTTGAAGCCCACACACAGGAAAGTTGCCAACGTCGCATATCGCAACCCATAGTAAGTGGGAGGGAAGAATGAGGTCAAGAAATCTTCTCAGCTTCTTCTCCAGAACTGCCTTATCTCAGGCGAATCTTAGCTGACAGGAACATGAAAAGCAGATTTGTCCTCTGCGCCTTTGCAGAAACGCTTCTAAAAGATTCTTAAAAAGATTTTCCAGCTGTGCAGCATTTGAACCCAGGGCCCTGTGAAAGAGGGAGGCCCTCCTCTTTTGCCCCTCCAAAAATAATTGATCTTTCTCTGGGACTTTCTGTTCCTCCTTGGTTCGTTATTTCTCGATCCAATTGATAGGCCGCTCTCCTGAAGGGCGGGTTGATTCAATTGAATTTAATTCAATTGACCTTCTTATTTATTTGTTTTAATTGACCGAACTGATCTTATTTAAGCCTTTATTTATTTATTTGTTATCAGTCAAGCCTTTCTTGTATATTGCTTCCAATTAGATGCTAACCTAGTCCAGGGGTTCTCAACCTTGGCAACTTTAAGACTTGTGGACTTCAACTCCCAGAATTCCTCAGCCAGCAAAGCTGGCTGAGGAATTCTGGGAGTTGAAGTCCACAAGTCTTAAAGTTGCCAAGGTTGAGAACCCCTGAGTCCTAGTCCCTCAATTTGAAGGCTTAATGTCACCCAGTTTTCGAACCCAGTGTGGATTAAAAAGGTCCTGATCCTGGTGCTTTATTTATTTTGGGGTCCTTGACTTACAGTAATTCATTTAGTGACGGTTCACAGTCACAGCAGCACTGAAAAAGGGGACTTATGACCGTTTCCCACACTTAACGACCATTGCAGCGTTCCCCAAGGTCCCGTGATCAAAATTTGGATTCGCTTAGCAACGGATTCATATTTATGACTGTCGCAGTGTCCCCCGGACAAGCCAAGTGAACGGGGGAAGCCGGTTTCACTTAAAAACCATGTTACTAATAATAATAATAATAATAATAATAATAACAACAACAACAACAACAACAACAACAACTGCCTATCCCAGGTCCTTGGGGAGAACTCGATAGGTAGACAAAAATGCCAACTCCAGTCTGAACATCTGGCTGACTGTGCGACGATTAATAATAATAATAAAGTTGGAAGGGGCCTTGGAGGTCATCTAGTCCAACCCCCTGCTCAGGCAGGAAACCCTGTACCATTTCAGACAAATGGCAATGATTCACTTAACAACTGTACCAAGAAAGGTCGTAAAATGGGGTAAAATTCACTTCACCGCTATCTCGCTGAGCAACGGAAACCTTGGGCCCATTTTTGGATGTAAGTCGAGGACCGGCTGTAATACGATTATGGGTGGAGCCCATTTTCACTGCGATTGTTGCTGGTGTTGTTATTCTATATTGTTATTCTGCTTTTTTTTACATGTACAATTCAAGGCGGTGAAGTTACGTAATACTCCCGTTTTCTACTCAACAACCCTGCGAGGTAGGCTGGGCTGAGGGAAATATTTTGTCTAGTTATATATTAAATTTCTTTCGCTGCCGGGTGACTTATTAATGGGTCGCATTCCCGTGTGGCTGCTGACCTTTTTAATTTTGCTAATAATTTTAATCCTTCTCAAATGTAAAAGGTAAGCAAAAACGTGGAATGCAACCCGTGCAGTGCTGGGCTGTAGGTATTCAGTCCTAATTAGTTAAAATGTGCTAATTAGGTTAATTAGGACCTCTTCGGTTTGAATTTTGGGCTACAGAAATGTGTTTCCCCCCCCCACATCGGTGGCTATGTAAATGTTTTAAAGCAGTGGTTCTCAACCTTTTTCAGGTTTTAGACCCCACTTGCGCCGCCCATGCGCGCTGCGACCCCGACCCGGGCGCGCGCGCGCAACGGAAATAATAATAATAAAAAAATATATCAAAAAAACAAAAACAAAATGGCAGACTGCGACGGGCCAATCCGCGCATGCGCGGCGCACGCGCAATGAAAAAAAAACAAAAAAAACCTGTGTGGACCAGTTGCTGGCGTGCTGCGGCCCGGACTGGGTGTTGGGGACCCCTGATGTAAGAGACACGCAATGTGTGACTTCGAGGTCGGGCTGGCTCACAAGCTCCCTTCCTTCTCCCCTCCTCCGTCTCCGAGGGCTCCACGCAGGCGAAGAGAAGAAGATCTAATTAGAACTACTCAAGGGGAAACCAACCAACAACGCAACCTGGCTTTACGCGAAGGATTAAAGCTGTTGCAAATTGAATCGCGCCCCAGCAAGCACGGAAATCGGTAAATGGGGGCTTCCTGCCTCAATGGTCCCCAGCCCCTTTGGATGCCTCCCTGCCCGCTAAAATTCGTAGGCTGCGAGGTGCCGCCCTGGCGCCGTGGCTCACCGCAGCCCTGCCGGCTGAGCCTGATGGGAACGGTGGTGCCGAGCGTCAAAATCCTTTGGCCAGATTTAGGATATAATATAAATATGGATCAACGGCAGCAACTATGGGAGTGAAATAATAAATTCACTTTAGCGACATCATATAAAGAAAATGTGTATAAAATGATTTACAGATGGCACCTTCCTCCGGCCAAACTGGCTAAAATGTATAAAGGATACTCTGCTACGTGTTGGAAATGTAAAAAAAAAAAAGGGTACCTTTTTTCATATATGGTGGACATGTAGAGAAGCACAGGTGTATTGGCGTAGGGTCTGGGAATGGGCAATAGAAATGACCAGCCAAAATATTCTATACCAGCGGTTCTCAACCTATTTCAGGTTGTGACCCGGACCTGCGCCGTGCATGCGCGGCGCGACGGCCCGCATCGCACATGCGCGGCACGACGGCCTGCACCGCACATGCGCGGCGCGCCCGCGATGGTCCGCCTTGCGCATGCGCGGCGCGACGGTCCGCATTGCGCATGCACGGCACGCGTGTGACGGCCCACATCACGCATGCGCGGTGCGATGGCCCGCATCACGCATGCGCGGTGCGATGGCCCGCATCCCACATGCGCGGTGCTACCCCACGCATGCGCCGTGCTGCCCCCTACGCCGGCCGAGGGGAAAAGGGGGGGAAAAATGGTGGACTGCGGCGTTTGGCGACCCCGGTGAAATGATTGTTCGACCCCAAATGGGGTCGCGACCCATAGGTTGAGAACCGCTGTTCTATACAAACTTGAGGCATTATTATTTGGAATATTAGAGAAAAATGTAAATAAAGAGGACACCTATCTAACCATTCACGTGGTTACGGTGGCAAGGATACTATTTGCTCAAAAATGGAAAACAATGGAAATATAAAGAAAATTATGTTTTGCGCAGAATTAGATAGGTTAACTAAAAGATTAAAAAAACCAGGAAGACACAGAATTTTATTTGCTAGGGAACCAATTTTACAGATGGAGGGGAAAAAAAGTTAGAGGTCACAAATGATGAGACAAAATAAAAAATAGAAATTAGAAATGTATATAGATAGATAAGTTATATGTAAATAGTGTATAATGTGGACTGAGATGTCTGTCGAAGACGATTTGCAGTGTTCAATGTTTTTAATCCTTTTTTTCTGTATTCAATAAAAAACTTATTAAAAACAAAAAACCTTTTGGCCATTGGGGCGTTGCTGGTTTGTGCGGACCGGTGGCTGGCATGCTGTGGCCCAGTACCGTTCCACAGGCCGGGGGTTGGGGACCCCTGGCTTAAAGGGCACGGGAGGGCGTTCTACCCTGCAAGGCTGGAGGGACGCAAAGCGACGGCCGGGTTGGGGCGAAAAAGGGTTCCGGATTGTGCGTGCAGCTGCCCCACCCCTGCTTTCCACGCACATGGAAGAAGCCGACAATGATTTAATAAGTAGGTGCACCCGGTTGCCGCAATTTGTACTCGCTCTCCCTTGATCCCGTGTCGACAATGGCAAAGTTGGATTACTATAATCTCCTTAATCCGCAGCCTTCCAGGTACTCCTTAATTCCACCCTCCCCAGACAAGCTGCCTTTTTCGAGGAGCATCAAAGGCACACAACGTGTAATAAGAATAATAACAATGAAGTTGGAAGGGACCCTGGAGGTCATTGAGTCCACCCCCCGCCCCTGCTCAGGCACTGTCCAGTCTCTTCTTAAAAACGTCCACTGTTGGAGCATTCATCGCTTCTGGTGGCAAGTAGTTCCACTGGTTGATTGTTCTCACGGTCGGGAAGCGTCTCCTTAGTTGCAGGTTGCTTCTCTCCTTGATTAATTTCCATCCGTGTGTGGGTTTGCAACTTCTCCCCCTCCCCGGAAGGACAGGCTGCGGTCCTTATACTTACTGGAATTGTAGTCAGGTGCAGCTGAGGGTCATTGTGTACCTGGCGCCTGGCTGGTCAAGAGACTTGGTCCCTCAAAATAAAGGCATTTGGGGAATTCATGGTGTGGGTGTCGGGATTATCCTCACATTGCCCACTTTGGGTCAAGGGTTAAGGTGATGGCCCAGGAACTAGGAGATGGTGAGTTCTAGTCCCGCCTTAGGCATGAAAGCCAGCTGGGTGGCTTTGGGCCAATCACCAGGAGACGGTGAGTTCTAGTCCCGCCTTAGGCATGAAAGCCAGCTGGGTAGCTTTGGGCCAATCACCAGGAGACGGTGAGTTCTAGTCCTGCCTTAGATACAAAAGCTGGCTGGGTGGCTTTGGGCCAATAACCAGAAGACGGTGAGTTCTCCAGCCTTAGGATGAAAGCCGGCTGGGTGACTCTGGTCCAATCACCAGGAGACAGTGAGTTCTAGTCCCGCCTTAGATACAAAAGCTGGCTGGGTGACTTTCGGCCGATCACCAGGAGACCGTGAGTTCTAATCCTGCCTTAGGCACAAAAGCAACCTGGACGACTTCGGGCCAATCACCAGGAGACGATGAATTCTAGTCCCGCCTTAGTATGAAAGCCAATTGGGTGACTTTGGGCCAATCCCCAGGAGACGGTGAGTTCTAGTCCCGCCTTAGTATGAAAGCCAACTGGGTGACTTTGGGCCAATCCCCAGGAGACGGTGAGTTCTAGTCCTGCCTTAGATACAAAAGCTGGCTGGGTGACTTTTGGCCGATCACCAGGAGACGGTGAGTTCTAGTCCCGCCTTAGCCATGAATCCCAGCCTAGTGACTTTGGGCAGTCCTTCTCTCTCAGCCCACCCCACCTCACAAGACTGTTGTTTGAGGGGAAAACAGGAGGAAGAAGGAGTATTATGTACGTTTGCTCCCTTGAGTTCCTTATAAAATAATAAAGGCAGGACAGAAATAATTGTAATAAATAACATTTCTCATGAAGTTAGGGTGCATTTGATGTCCTTATGGCTTTCACTGTAGGCCTAGGCTCCCAAGTGCTTTCCAGACAGCAATAATAATTTAAAAATTCAAGAGGGATAATTCATATATCTGGATTTTGACCTGGTTGCAAGAGCCACCAAGGTTAGGATTTTCATATATATATATATATATATTTCTGTTTTGCTTGTGAGTCTTAGCCATTCATCATACCATTTTTTTAAACTTCTGTTTCTAGTTTGCTTCTGTCTTCTTTTCTAGGGAATTTTGTGGTTTTAAAAGAGAAACACTTTTTTTCCCCTAGTTCGCTTTTGTGTTCTTTTCTAAGGAATTGAGGGTGTACACGTGTCTATGTTGTTGTTGTTTTTTAAATGACACTTTTGTTCACATTTTGCCTTTACTGTATTCGTTTCCCGAGAACTGGGTTGCATTGTTTTATGTTTGTTTTTGAGTTGTTGAGGTTTTTGTTTTTTTGCATTTTTGCCTGGTTTCCAAAATAATTGTAATAAAATATTGTTTTTTTATTTACGAAAAGGCAATTGGCCCAGTTCCTAGAGGGGGGGGGGAAAAGCCACAGAAATCCCAAACTGACTTAGCGAGCTGAGTTTAGACAACACACAAAGTCACAGAGGAAAGGAACCCAGGTTAAACCTGACCTGACTTATTATTGTGTGAATGCATCCACTGCATTTTTTCCCCTTCTGGTGCTTAAGCAGGCTGCACCCACTCGATTCCGTCAATCAATTATTCATTTACATTCCAACTTCTTTATTATTATTTTCGATAGTCCTTAATCTATTTTGGTCACCACGTCACAAAAAGGATGTTGAGAGTTAGGAAGGAGAGACGCTGGTATTTTTCCACTGGCCCAGAGACAGCCCTGTTTGCTCCCTGTAGAAACCTTTAGACACAGTGGAGCATCCTAAGAGTAGCCGCCCTGTCCTCTGGACTCCGATAAGGGGCATGGGGCCTGCGGATGGGCAGCCCCGTGGAAAAATACTCTGGGTTTGTGGGTGGGTCTGGGGTGTGTGTGGAGGAGGAAGGAGGGAGAGAGGGGTCACTGGGGTCTCCAAGCGAGGGCCCCTCCCCTCTGGGGAGTCTCGCACCCAGAGCAGGAGCCAAATTAACAAGGGCCATAAAACATGTCCAAACAGAAAGGAGGGAAGCGGTCAAAGAGTTCCTGCGGAGGGCGTTCAGATCCCGGCAGGAGGCCCACTGTGCCATGGGAGGGATGGGAGCAGGGAAGGAGGGAGGGGCCTGGAGTCACCTGGGGGGGGAGAGTGGAGGGAGGGAGGAAAGGAAGGAAAGAAGAAATAAGGGGATAAGTAAGTAAATAAGGAAAGAAAGAAAGAGAAAGGAAGGAAGGAAGGAAGGAAGGAAGAAGGGAGGGAGGGAGGGAGGAAGGAAGGAAGGAAGGAAAGAAAGAAGAAAGAAGGGAGTAAGTAAGTAATTAAGGAAGGAAGGAAGGAAAGAAAGAAAGATAGGGAGGAATGAAGGAAGGAAAGAAGGAAGGAAGGAAGGAAAGAAGAAATAAGGGAGTAAGTAAGTAAATAATGAAGGAAGGAAGGAAGGAAAAGAAAGAAGAAAGAAAGAAAGAAAGAAAGAAAGAAAGAAAGAAAGAAAGAAAGAAGAAAAGGAAGGGAAGGAGAGGGAAGGAAGGAGATAAGAAAAGAGGAAGAGAGGAAGGAAAGAAAGACAAAGGAAGAAAAAAAGAAAAAGAAAGAAAGAAAGAAAGAGAAAAAGAAAGAGGAAGGAAGGAAGGAGATGGGAATGAGAAGAAGGAAGGAAGGAAGGAAGGAAGGAAAAGGAAGGAAGGAAGGAAGGAGGAAGAAAGAAAGAAAGAAAGAAAGAAAGAAAGAAAGAAAGAATAAAAGAGGAAGGGAGGGAGGTTGGGAGGGAGGGAGGAAGGGAGGAAATAAGAAAGGGAAGGAGACGGAAGGAAGGAGATAAGAGAGGAAGAGAGGAAGGAAAGGAAAGAAAGACAAAAGAAGAAAAAAAAGAAAAAGAAAGAAAGAAAAAAGAGAAAGGAAGGAAGGAAGGAAGGAAGGAAGGAAGGAGATGGGAATGAGAAGAAGGGAGGGAGGGAGAGAGGGAGGAAGGAAGGATTCCCTTGCTGGCTAGGGAATTCTGGGAGTTGAAGTCCACCCATCTTCAAGTTACCAAGGGTGAGAAGACCTGCCTTGGACTCAGGATATCATCCCAAAAATTCAAGGTCGGACCTTGAGCTCGTGTCACACCTGCCCTCCTGATTTTTGGGAAGCCCCTCCCCCCCAGGTACGCTTAAATGAAATTAAAATTTCATTTCAACACGTCCACTGAGCGGGAAGTCTACACAATCGCTCACGACAGGGTGGGCCCTTGTTCTCCAAGAAGAGCCCTGGCCCCCCCTCGTCCCCACCTTGGAGGACCCCTGGCCATCTCCACCGATCCCCCACCCCCACCCCGCCGGGCATTTGACAGCTTACTTACTAAGTAAGTAAGGAACAAAGGAAGGAAAGAAAGAGAAAGAAAGAAGGAAAGAAAGAAAGAAAAAAAGAAAGAAACAGGGAGGGAGGGAGGGAGGGAGGAAGGAAGGAAGGAAGGAAGGAAGGAAGGAAGGAAGGAAAGAAAAAATAAGGGAGTAAGTAAGTAAGTAAGTAAGGAAGGAAGGAAAGAAAGAAAGAAAGAAAGAGAAAGAAAGAAAGAAAGAAAGATAGGGAGGGAGGGAGGGAGGAAGGAAAGAAGGAAGGAAGGAAGGAAGGAAAGAAGGAAGGAAGGAAGGAAGGAAGGAAAGAAGAAATAAGGGAGTAAGTAAGTAAATAAGGAAGGAAGGAAGGAAGGAAAGAAGAAATAAGGGAGTAAGTAAGTAAGTAAGTAAGGAAGGAAGGAAGGAAGGAAGGAAAGAAAGAAAGAGAAAGAAAGAAAGATAGGGAGGGAGGGAGGAAGGAAGGAAGGAAGGGAGGGAGGGAGGGAGGGAGGAAGGAAAGAAGGAAGGAAGGAAGGAAGGAAGGAAAGAAGAAATAAGGGAGTAAGTAAGTAAATAAGGAAGGAAGGAAGGAAGGAAGGAAGGAAGGAAGGAAGGAAGGAAGGAAGGAAGGAAGGAAAAGAGAACACAACCTGGGCACTCCTCGTGGGCTGCTCAACAAATCAATTGTTAACTTAGCGCTGAGCAAAGTCTCCCGGTGTTACTCTGAGTTAAGGCGGGAGAGGATAAAAATAAGCGGGAGCAGAAAAAGCAGCAGCCGGACTTTGCCCCTCAGCCTCCCTCGGTCTGGCCTCCTTCCCTTCCCATCAGTCCTTGGGCCCTCTGTGCTGGGAGTGATGGTCCCTGGAGTCCCAGACCTAGAGGGGACAAAACAAGAGTGAGAAATTCACCCTGCTTTGGCCACGGCATCAAGAAAGATGGAAAGAAAGAAAGAAAGAAAAAAGAGAAAGGAAGGAAGGAAGGAGAAGGGAGGAAGGAAGGAAGGAAGGAAGGAAGGAAGGATTCCCATGCTGGGCTGCCCCAGAGAAGAGGCAGTCAAAGCTCTTCTCCAAAGCGCCTGAAGGCAGGAAAAGAAGCAACGGATGGAAACTCATCCAGGAGAGAAGCAACCTGGAACGAAGGAGAAATTTCCTGACATTGAGAACAATTAACCAGTGGAACTCCTTGCCTCCAGAAGCGGTGGATGCTCCAACACTGGAAGCTTTTAAGAAGAGACTGGACAGCCATTTGTCTGAAATAGTATAAGGTTTCCTGCCTGAGCAGGGGGTTGGACTAGATGACCTCCAAGGTCCCTTCCAACTTTACTATTATTATTATTATTATTATTATTATTATTATTATTATTATTATTATTATTATTATTATTATTATTATTAGAGTGACACACACCTTTCTAGAAAGATCAAGGAAGGGATGGAGGGAGGAGATAAGAAAGGAAGGGAGGGAGGAAGGATGGAAGGAGGAAGGGAGGGAGGAAATAAAGGGAGGGAGGGAGGAGATAAGAAAGAAAGGGAGGGAGGGAGGGAGGAAGGAAGAAGGAAGCAAGAAAGGAAGGAAGGAGATAAGAAAGGAAGGAGAGAGGGAGGAAAGGAAGGAAAGAAAGAAATAAAGGCGGGAGGGAGGAAGGAAGGAAGAAATAAAGGCAGGAGGAAGGAAAGAAGGAAGGAAGGAACGAAGGACATAAGAAAGGGAGGGAGGGAGGAAGGGAGGAGATAAGATAGGGAGGGAGGGAGGGAGGAAAGAAAGGAAAGGAAGAAATAAAGGCGGGAGGGAGGAAGGAAGGAAGGAATCAAGAGATCAGAAAACGGAGGGAGGGAGGGAGGAGATAAGAAAGGAGAGAGAGAGAGAGAGAGAGGAGAGAGAGAGAGAGAGAGAGGCAGGGACAAAACAGGGGAGGAATGTAGGAAGGGGAGGTTTAGATGGTACTGTAGACGTTCTCCAAGGTTCTAGATCAGCACGTGGCCCCAGGTGGAGGACATCCGTACGGGTGGCAAGTCTGCTGAGTCAGCCTGGCTGGTTTTTTTTTTCTTTCCTCCTCCTCCTCCTCCTCCTCCTCCTCCTCCTCCTCCTCCTTTTTTTTTTTTTAAGGTATGAGAAATTTAAAAGTGTCGGGATGGCTTGCATGAGAAAAAAAAAAAAGACGGAAACACTGAAAGGGGGAACGAATGTTGAGAAAATCTTAACTAAGGAGGAATGCTTGGAGTGCAAACTGAAGTAAGGAACGACCTGCATGGATCAACTTCAGCAGCTTCAGCAGATCTGCGGAAGTCAGCTCCCAGAATCCCACAGGCCGGCTGGGGAAGTCTGGGAGTTGAAGTTCACAAGTCTTCAACGTTGGCCAAGGCTGGGGAACGTTGCTCCAGAGGCGCCTCTCTCCTTACTTACAACTTACAACTCTGCTCTGGGTTGGTGGTGTGTCCTGCTCCTCTTCGGCTCGGGTGGCAATGCCAACGGAAGGGCATCGACGTCCAGTTGTGACATCAGCCACGCTCGCTTGCCACACCTCCACCCTCTGTTCACACCTTCTGGAATGACCCCAAGGCAGGGCTTCTACTTGAAGGACGGCCCTTGGGTGACTCACCTGTGCTACCAGCTCCCTAAGCCTCTCATCTGGGCTGGGTTGGTTGTGAGGTGCGTGGAACAACGCTGGGAAAGCTGGCAACTGTGGAGAGCAAAAGCGCTCAGGGTGAAGGCACCTACTCCACCCTCGCCTTGATCTTGAAGCTCCAGAAACAACAGACAATGAACGTACTGCCAGGAATTTTCTTCAAAGAAGAAAGAAAGCAGTCTGTGGGTGCCAAGCCAACGTCAAGGAGAGAGATGTCTTGGAAGCGAAGAGAGGACATCAAGGAAAAAGTTGGGAACTCAGGTGCGTTTCTGGAAGATGTCTGCATTTGCCACTTGGAGAGGTCTCCACCAGCCCTAAAATTCAAAATTAGCTGAGCATATATTCCAAGGCGCATTAAGAAGGCAGGAGAAGAAGCAACGGATGGAAACGGATCAAGGAAAGAAGCAACCTAGAACTAAGGAGAAACTTCCTGACAGTGAGAACAATTAACCAGTGGAACTCCTTGCCTCCAGAACTTGTGAATGCTCCAACACTGGAAGTTTTTAAGAAGAGCCTGGACAGCCCTTTGTCTGAAATGGTATAAGGTTTCCTGCCTGAGCAGGGGGTTGGACTAGATGACCTCCAAGGTCCCTTCCAGCTCTATTCTATTCTAAAACATTCTAAGCTTCAGGTTTCCATGCAAAAATATATATATCTCTTCATTTGTTTGTGAGATTCTCAAGCATCCAGGTCACGGATGTCCCAAAGGTGCTTTCCCCCCCCCACCCCAAAGGCAACTGGACTTTTCTTGGATTTTTTTCCCTTGAAAATGTTTTCCTTCTCATTCAAGACGCTGAACACAAGAAGCTGCTTGGATGAGAAGCGAAATGTTTTCAAGAGGAAAAAAAAAAACCCCAGAAAGTCCAGCTGCCTTTGGGGGGGGGGAGAAAAAAAGCAGTTTTGGGACGACCTCCTCATTCGTTTGCTCTAGTGATCTGTATTTTCAGTGCAATTTTTCATGGGTTGAGCATCCTTCATTACAAGACCAAACTGATGCTCAAGGTGTAGCGTCCTGGGATCTTGGAATCTTGGAATCCGGCATCCAGTTTTTGGTCACCACGATATAAAAAAGATGCTGAGACCCTAGAAAGAGTGCAGAGACGAGCAGCAAAGAGGATCAGGGGACTGGAGGTCAAAGCATATAAGGAACAGTTGCAGGAATTGGATATGTCTAGTTCGCGGGTCAGCAACCTGTGGCTCCCAGCCTTCTCTGCCATTTGCAGAGAGAGAGACAGAGACAGGCACTTGTGCGTCCCCCCCCCTCTCTCTCTGTGTAAAAAAGAGAGGTATGTAAACTTTTTTGAAGAACTTTTGAAGAGTCCTTCAGGTTTCCCTTGCAAGAAAATGTCAGGTCTAAAATGGGGGGGGGGTTTCCCCTTGCTTGCCCTTCCCTCTTACATCACCTGTCTTAGCAATCCCTCCACTGATTTATTGGAAAAATATACACAAGTGGTTAGAAAAAATATTGGATGAACAGGTAGATTTTAAACCAGAACTCTTTTTATTAGGCATTACACCTGGAAAGACTAATAAGCAGAAATTATATCTAATTTTACATATTACTACAGCAGCAAGAATAATTTTTGCACCATATTGGAAAAATGAAACTTTGCCACAAGAAGAAGAAATAATCAGGAAGATCTTGGAATGTGCAGAAATGGACAGATTAACCATGAGGTTAAAAGACAAAGAAGATACAGACCATTATCAAATTTGGAACTTATTTTATACTTGGTTAGAGAAAAGAAGCAAGGATTAGGAATTGAATATGTATTAGTTTAGCAAATTTCAGACAATTTGTTGATTGGAAAATTTACATATATGGGGGGGGGAAACTAATAAAAAAGATTAAAAAAAAAAAGCCTGGAGAAGGAGAGAGTGCCTGAAATTTTTACCTTTCAAATTGTCCCCAGCCCTCATGTCTTCTCGCTCACAAATGCATTTAATCTGGTTTTATCAGTCCCTCCTTGTTTTCCAAACCTATTTCCCTGTTTAATGATGGAGATCCAGATGGGTAGTAAATAGAAAGAGCAAACAGCAATAAAGCAATATAAAATTAGGATCATAAACACACACACACACACACACACACACACACACACACCAATCAAATACACTCTTTGTCTGAGGAGCCACTGTGAGAAGGAGGAAAAAATCAAGATGTCAGCCACAACAACATAATCGTGACTGCCATCTTGACTTTTTTGACCTTTTTATCATTCTTGGGGGGTGACCTTTTCTGGACCCTCCTGGGTACCAAAGACCATTTTTTCACAGAATCCAGATTGCTAAACTGGAACTAAGCTGAGATGTTGACACCCCGGGATTGGGTGGGAAAGGATGGGTCCAAATCTCATTTCCAACATTGAAAAAGCAAAGGTGAGGAAGATGCCATTTTGAGCTAGAAGACCCAGATGGTGGCCGCCATCTCAGCAGGCTAGAACTGGGCTGGGGACGACGAAAACAGTTGGTTGCCCTTCACCACTCTAGGACAAGCAGGAAGTGCAAATCATAGAACCATAGAACAGAACAGAATAGAACAGAACAGAATAGAATAGAAATACAGAATAGAATAGAATAGAATATAGAATGAATAGAACAGAAAGAATAGAATAGAAATACAGAATAGAATAGAATAGAATAGAACAGAAAGAATAGAATAGAAATACAGAATAGAATAGAATAGAATAGAATAGAATAGAATAGAATAGAATAGAATAGAATAGAATAGAATAGAATAGAATAGAAATACAGAATAGAATAGAATAGAATATAGAATGAATAGAACAGAAAGAATAGAATAGAAATACAGAATAGAATAGAATAGAATAGAATAGAATAGAATAGAATAGAATAGAATAGAATAGAATAGAATAGAATAGAATAGAATAGAATAGAATAGAATAGAATAGAAATACAGAATAGAATAGAATAGAATATAGAATGAATAGAACAGAAAGAATAGAATAGAAATACAGAATAGAATAGAATAGAATAGAATAGAATAGAATAGAATAGAATAGAATAGAATAGAATAGAATAGAATAGAATAGAATAGAATAGAAGCTAGAAGGGACCTTGGAGGTCTTCTAGTCCAGCCCCCCGTTCAAGCAGGAGAATCTATACCATCTCAGACAAATGGCTGTCCAGTCTCTTCTTAAAAGCCTCTAGTGATGAAGCACCCACAACTTCTAGTGGCAAGCTGTTCCACTGGTTGATTGTTCTCACTGTCAGGAAGTTTCTCCTTAATAGAGAAAGAATAGAATAGAATAGAATAAGGAAAAGAATGGAATAGAATAGAATAGAATAGAATAGAATAGAATAGAATAGAATAGAATAGAATAGAATAGAATAGAATAGAATAGAATAGAATAGAAGGGAAGGGAAGAATAGAATATAGAATATAGAATATAGAATATAGAATATAGAATATAGAATATAGAATATAGAATATAGAATATAGAATATAGAATATAGAATATAGAATATAGAATATAGAATATAGAATATAGAATGGAAGAGAAGAGAAGAGAAGAGAAGAGAAGAGAAGAGAAGAGAAGAGAAGAGAAGAGAAGAGAAGAGAAGAGAAGAGAAGAGAAGAGCATAAAATCCTTTTTTGGGCCAAGTGTGATTAGACACACAAGGAATTTATCTCTGGTGCCGAAGGCCTCCATCCACACCCAAAGCAGAGACGGAGGCTTTGAGAATTGAGGGTGCAATTCACCCTCCGCGAACACCCGGGGTGCCTGGCACTCTGGATCAAGGACCCCAAGAAGCTGCTTCCCCAAATTTGACAGGGAAACAGGCCTGACGGTCCTCTCCCTTCCTTCTGCATCTTGCAAGCTTTGGGGAAGAGTTGCAGGGGGTCCTGTGACGTTTGCAACCTTGCGCATTTGCCAAAGCACCGCTTTGCACCATGCCATTCTGTGGGCGCTACCCAATTTGTACCCCCACCCCCGCCCCCTTCCCCGCGGTCCCTGCCCGATTTCAAGGATAAATAACACCAGGAGCCAGCCAGCCAGGTGGCGATTGCGAATCTGTTCTGCCTGGGTGTGTTTTTGTTTTTTTTACCCCAAGTTGCAGCTCAAAATACCTCCGAGGTATTTTGCACCTGTTTTCCTTCTTCCACGCAAGCTGTTCTTCTTTGCTTCCAAGCGAGAGTTTTTACTCATCGCTGCATTAATGACGTTCAGGGGAGGATTATCTTAAAAGCCTTTGAAACATTAATGAAGGGAGCTGAAGTTTTTTTCTTTTTTTTTCCTTTTCTATATTTGAGTTGGCCAAGACGGTGAGGAGTGTTTAAAGCAAAAACACACACACACACACACACACAAGGAATTTTCTTGCCAAGTAATTATGCATATAATAATAATAATAATAATAATAATAATAATAATAATAATAATAATAATAAAGTTGGAAGGGATCTTGGAGGTCATCTAGTCCAACCCCCTGCTCAGGCAGGAAACCCTCTACCATTTCGGACAAATGGCTGTCCAGTCTCTTCTTAAAAACTTCCAGTGTTGGAGCATTCACCGCTTCTGGAGGCTAGGAGTTCCACTGGTTAATTGTTCTGTCAGGAAGTTTCTCCTTAGTTCTAGGTTGCTTCTCTTCTGGGTGAGTTTCCACCCGTTGCTTCTTGTCCTGCCCTCAGGGGCTTTGGAGAAGAGCTTGACTCCCTCTTCTTTGGGGCAGCCCCTGAGATACTGGAACGCTGCTATACTGTCCCCCCTCGTCCTTGTCTTCATTAAACTAGACATACCCAATTCCAGCAACTGTTCCTTATATGCTTTAGCCTCCAGTCCCCTAATCATCTTTGTTGCTCTTCTCTGCACTCTTTCTAGAGTCTCAGCATCTTTTTTACATCGTGGTGACCAAAACTGGATGCCGTATTCCAAGTGTGGCCTTACCAAGGCCTTGTAAAGTAGTATTAACACTTCACCTGATCTTGATTCTCTCCCTCTGTTGATGCAGCCCAGCACTGTGTTGGCCTTTTTGGCAGCTGCAGCACATGGCTGGCTCCTATTTAAGGGATTTCCACGTCACATTTCTTGGTATTAGACTGGAAGGGCCGAAAGAAGAAAAAGTTGGATTCGAACCTGCCGTTTTTATTATACAGGTAGCCCCTCCGCGTAGGGCCGCGATGGCACCCCAAATTTACAATGCTCGACAAGGCGATTGCTAAAGGAGTTTTGTCCCATTTAACAGCCTTTCTCGTCAATGTTGTTAAGCAAATTGCCACGGTTGTTAAATGAATCACACAGTCATTGTGTGAATCTGGCTTGCTGGGAAGATCAGAGGGGGATCACGTGACCCCCTCACCCCCCCTCCCTCCAGGATGCTGCAATGGTTGAAAATGCGTGCCAGTTTTGCCCAATTTTGCTTAAATTTTGAGCACCTGACTGGGATGGTGTGACGGTTGTAAGTGCGAGGACCGGTTTGTAAGTCGCTTTTCTTCGGCACCGTTGCAACTTTGAACAGTCCCGAAATGAATGGCTGCAAAGCGAGGACTACCTGCACTTTACAACGGGGTTAAAGTTGCAACGCCCTAGATTTTATTTAAATAGAAGATGGGTGCCGGAATCGAAAAGCCTACCTAAAAAGGTGGTAGTTTCTCCATCCCTGGAGATCCAGACGGATAGCTCTGGTGGAATCGTTCCTCTGCACAGAGTTCGAATTACGGCAGGTAGTCCTCTACTTACAACAGTGTGTTTAGTGACCCTTCCAAGTTACAATGGCACTGAAAAAGGTGATTTAGGACCATTTTTCACTGCGAAAAACATGTCGATCAACCAGAATAGAACTGGAGATCATCTAGTCCAACCCCCTGCTCAAGCAGGAGATCCTGTTCCATTTCAGATAAATGTTTGTCCGATCTCTTCTTGAAGATGTCCAGTGATGGAGCACCCACAACTTCTGGTGGCAAGCTGTTCCACCGGTTGATTGTTCTCACTGTCAGGAAATTCCTCCTTAGTTGCAAGTTGCTTCTTTCTTTCCTTGATTAGTTTCCATCCGTTGCTTCTTGTCCTGCCCTCTGGTGCTTTCGAGAATAGAATAGAATAGAATAGAATAGAATAGAATAGAATAGAATAGAATAGAATAGAATAGAATAGAATAGAATAGAATAGAATAGAATAGAATATAGAATATAGAATATAGAATATAGAATATAGAATATAGAATATAGAATATAGAATAGAATATAGAATAGAATATAGAATATAGAATATAGAATATAGAATATAGAATATAGAATATAGAATAGAATAGAATATAGAATATAGAATATAGAATATAGAATAGAATAGAATAGAATAAGGAATAGAATAGAATAGAACAGAATAAGGAATAGAATAGAATAGAATATAGAATATAGAATAGAATAGAATAGAATATAGAATAGAATAGAATAGAATATAGAATATAGAATATAGAATAGAATATAGAATATAGAATATAGAATATAGAATATAGAATATAGAATAGAATATAGAATAGAATAGAATAGAACAGAATAGAATAGAACAGAACAGAACAGAATAGAATAGAATAGAATATAGAATATAGAATATAGAATATAGAATATAGAATATAGAATAGAATAGAATATAGAATAGAATAGAATATAGAATATAGAATAGAATAGAATAGAATAGAAGATAGAATAGAATAGAATATAGAATATGGAATAGAATATAGACTATAGACTATAGACTATAGAATAGAATAGAATATAGAATATAAAATATAGAACAGAATAGAATATAGAATATAGAGTAAAGTAGAGTAGAGTAGAGCTGGAAGGTACCTTGGAGGTCATCTAGTCCAACCCACTGCTCAAGCAGTAAAACCTACATACCACCACAGACAAGTGACTGTCCAGGCTCTTCTTAAAAATCTCCAGGGATGAAGCACCCACAATTTTTTGGCATCGGATATAGAAAAAAATAACCCTCCTGGGTTATGAAAGAAACATTTGCTGGGTGAATTCAGGCAGGTTACAAAAAAAAACAAAACCCCTCTCTAAGCAACCATCTTTTTTCCCCTGGGAGGATTCTGCAAGCGTTCAAAAAATACATTTGAAAATCATCGATTTTTTTCCAGAACTGACCCCGTTTCTGCATTGGACGGCTTCAAGCAAAAACTAAAACATCTACCCCCCCCGTGCCAAAAAAAGGTCAGCAGCTTGAAATTTAATGTATCTTGTTAAATTATTAAATACGAGTAAGGTTTGGTTTGGTTTTGCTCGGCCTCTGAGGACGTGGAAACCCATTTGACCTGCCAGCCAGAATTTAGGAATCAGAATATTTTAGAGGAAGAATTGGATGTGCTTATGACTCTGGACAGAGGGCAGAGAAGAGCAACAAAGATGATCAAGGGGACTGGAGGCTAAAACATACACGGAACGGTTGCTGGAATTGGCTATGTCCAGTTTAACGAAGAGAAGGACGAGGGGGGACAGGATAGCAGCCTTCCAGTATCTCAGGGGCTGCCCCAAAGAAGAGGGAGTCAAGCTCTTCTCCAAAGCCCCTGAAGGCCGGACAAGAAGCAACAGATGGAAACTCACTAAGAACATAAGAACCTAAGAAGAGCCCTGCTGAATCAGGCCAAAGCCCATCGAGTCCAGCATTCTGTGTCACACAGTGAGTGGCCCACCAATTGTACATGGGGATCTTGAGCAGAAAGAGAAGGCCAAACCCTCCCTTTCCCTTGACCCCCAACAAATGGTACTCAAGAGAATCCTGCCTGCCTCAACCAACATAGAGGCGGCACATGGACATCCGTTTTAATAACCACCGATACACTTGGCCTCCATGAATCTGTCTGACCCTGCCTTGAAGCTGTCAAGGCTGACAGCTGTCACGACCCCTTCAGGAAGTGAATTCCATAAACCAACGACCCTCTGGGTGAAGAAATATTTCCCTTTATTTGTCCTCACTTTCTTACCTATGAGCTTTAGGGAGTGCCCCCTTGTCCTGGTATTGTGTGATAGAGAAAATAATTTTTCTCTATCCACCTTTTCTATCCCATGCATGATTTTATACACTTTGATCAAGTCACCCCTTAAACGCCGTCTTTCAAGGCTGAAGAGACCAAGGCGTTGCAATCTGGTTTCATAAGGGAGGCGCTCCATTTCCTTGATCATTCTTGTTGCCCTTTTTTGCACCTTTTCCAGTTCCAGTTCCAGTTCCATTATATCCAATGGAGGATATAAGGAGAAACTTCCTGATAGTGAGGACGATTAAGCAGTGGAACTACCTGCCTCCAGAAGCGGTGAATGCTCCAACACTGGAAGTCTTTAAGAAGAGACTGGACAGCCATTTGTCCAAAATGGTGTAGGGTTTCCTGCCTGAGCAGGGGGTTGGACTAGATGACCTCCGAGGTCCCTTCCAACTTCATTATTATTAGTTCGTTTAGTGACTGTTCGCAGTTACCACAGCACTGAAAGAAAGGACTTACCGTATGACCCTTTTTCACACTTACCCACCATTGCAGCATCCCCGACGGTTGCCGTGTCTCCCGGGGTCAAGTGATTCCCCTTTTTGCCACCTTTGGACAAGCAAAGTCAGTGAGGGAAGCCAGATTCGCTTAATGACCGTGTGACTCATTTAATGACTGCAGACTTAACAACGGTAGCCAGGAAAGTGGTAAATTGGGGGGCAAAATTCACTTTAACCGTTGATCGGCAAACGGTGACGTCACTGGTTGCAAATGGCAATAGCCCTTGCCAACGATGCAAAATCAATATGGAATTAATGCACGTTTAATTGGTTCACGTGGATTCTTTTACATGCAAACCCCCCCTCCTGCCCCCCCCAATTGATTAATTTGCGGAGATGTCCATGCCAAATTACGTATTAAAAAAAAAAAGCAAGAATGCATTTGCTGGTCTGTAAATAGAAGCTGCTAAATCAAAGTTTCTCTGAATTGCCCTAAATAAACAGCTTTTTGCTCTGCTAAAACTCATGTGACAGACCCAGGGTTATTTTATCAGCGGAAGATCATGCATTTTCTTACTTGTCTCTTAAATAATAAAGCAGTAAAAAAATTTTTTCCCTTTCTGAAAACAAGAAAAGAATCCCAGGCTTTGCTTTTTCAGTTTGCATGCTTTACATTACTAAGAAGAAGAAGAAAAAAAGAAAGGTTAAAAAGATGGCAAAAAGTTTCAACAGATTTTAGATTACATTTTTTTCCTCCCAAAAGAAATAATATTTCAGGAAGAACTTCATTGCCTTTATGTAGAAAAGGCATAAATAAATGATTGTGTTGTTTAGAGAAGCAGCGCAAAAGGAAGGATTTATTTAAAGGTATGTTTCAAAAACGTTTCCAACATTTATTCTATTTCGAGAAGGTATTTATTACATGAATTAATTCGGTTTCAAGATTCAACGTTTTTAGAGCGTCATAAACTTTGGAAGTTTATTCCAAACACATGGAAGTTGACATCTGGACAAAAAAAAAAAGAAGAAGAGATTTTAATATAGCTTAATTACAGCTAAGAGACTTATTTGTTCGATGTTGGATTGAGCAACGTATCGCTAGTAGGATTGATATTACCATCAATCTGCAAATCAATAAGTTATCAATATAGATTAGATCAGCTTCAGCTACTTCAAGATGTGTGGATTTCAAATGGCTGGGGAATTCTGGGAGTTGAAGTCCCAAAATGCTGGCTGGAGGATTCTTGGAATTGAAGTTCCAAAATGCTGGCTGGAGGATTCTGGGAGTTGAAGTCCCAAAATGCTGGCTGGAGGATTCTGGGAGTTGAAGTCCCAAAATGCTGGCTGGAGGATTCTTGGAATTGAAGTTCCAAAATGCTGGCTGGAGGATTCTGGGAGTTGAAGTCCCAAAATGATGGCTGGAGGATTCTGGGAGTTGAAGTCCCAAAATGCTGGCTAGAGGATTCTGGGAGTCCAAAAATGCTGGCTGGAGGATTCTGGGAACTGAAGTTTACACAGGGAGAAGTGCGAACAGGTATTACACATCAGTCATGCAAAAACAGAAAGGCACCCAAAAAGAGAAGCCATCTTCTGGTTGGTGATTCAATTATAAGGGATGTAAATTTAGGAAAGGACACAGAGGTTTCGAAAGAGGTCAGGTGTCTTCCAGGTGCTACTGCCAGTAGTTGACTGTGCTTGTATGTTGTATGAATGTGATTAATTTTATTGTTATAATTTTATTATATTGTTTGTAAGCCGCCCTGGGTCTTAGGAGAAGGGCGGCATATAAATTCTAATAATAATAATAATAATAATAATAATAATAATAATAATAATAATAATAATAACAACATATTTATAAAATAGTCAAGAATGCCAGCAAGGACTGCGGTGTGGAGGCTATTGTACATCTTGGCACGAACGATCTGTCCCAAAAAGATGTACTCAACTGTGCAGAATGACTTCCAGAGCCTGGGGCAGGAACTTAGCAGAATAGGCTGTAGGCTTACTTTTCAAGAGGTTTTACCAGTGTATAAGGACCAAAATGGAAAAGGCCAGCTTATAGCACAATTCAACTAAAGGAGTGGTGTAAAGGAGAAGGTTTTGGATGTATTAGTCACGATGTCAGTAGCTGGTCCCAGGAAAAAAATGTAGAAAAGAGATGGTTTGCATCCATCTGAGAAAGGGACTGAGTTACTCGGCTATAAATTCACAGATTTTCTGGAGGAATATTTAAACTAAACAGCGGGGACAGTGAGTTAATTGATACAGAACATCCCTGTCCCCGGCAATCTAAAAATTATAGGGCTAGCAGTGCAGGTAACATAGATATGTGTGTGGACAAAAATACCAACCTTGCTGTTAAGCTAAATCAAGCTCTTAATAGCGAGTGCCACACAAAGTGCACTAACCAAATAGGTGGTAAGACATTAGGGGAACTCAGGCACCACACAGGTTATGTAGGAAGTAAACACAGGGTCGGTCACAGAGGACTCAAATGTCTATACACCAATGCACAGAGTATGAACAGCAAACAGGGTGAGCTAGAAATTCAGGTTAATGAGGGCAGATATGATATTGTTGCCATAACGGAAACATGGTGGGACCAAACCCACAAATGGAATGCATAGCTAGAGGGATTTAAATTATTTAAAAGAAACAGACCAAATAAAAGAGGAGGTGGAGTTGCTCTCTATATAAGAAATAGCTACATCTCTACAGAAATAGAGCACAACAATGATGAAAACTGTCCTGAATGCATATGGGTCAATATAAAAGGGGGGGGATGACACTGCCATAGGTGTATACTATAGGCCACCCAACCAAACACAGGAAATAGATGAACTTTTTGCTAATCAGCTAACTAAGGTATGTAGGAAGCACATCACAATAGTAATGGGGGACTTTAACTACCCTGACATCAACTGGGAGACAAACTCTGCACCAAGTGGAAGATCAAACAGATTCCTGACAAACTTAGCAGACAACTTTGTCTCCCGAAAGGTAGAGAAGGGAGCTAGGAGATTAGCCATTTTGGATCTAATCCTCACTAACAGAGATGAAATGATAGAAGGTGTTGAAGCCACAGGAACCTTGGGAGGAAGTGATCATGCAATATTGGAATTCAACATTATGGAAGCACAAGCAATAGAACACAGTCAAACTATAGTCTTGGACTTCACGAGAGCTAATTTCAATAAACTTAGAGCAGACATGTCACACACAAGGCCCAGGGGTCGGATGCGGCCTGCAAAGTGGTTTCATGTGGCTCGCAAAGAGGGTTTGGGAAGGATTCCATGGATGAGAATCCTCAAGGGGAAAACAACTCAAGAAGCTTGGGAAATTTTGAAAAATGAGATAATAAAAGCACAGTCTAGCACAATACCAACAAAGAGGAAAAACAACAAGAAACCAGCATGGCTGCATAAAGAACTCTCTGACAAATTGAAAGATAAAAAGGACAAGTATAGAAAGTGGAAAGAGGGCACATAACTAAGTCAGAATATCAACAAATAGCCCGAGCCTGCAAAGATCTTTGAGTTCTTTGGAATAGGGCGGCATAGAAATTAAATTAAATAAATAATATAAAGATGAAGGGAGGAAAGCCAAGGCTCAAAATGAACTAAGGCTTGCAACCAAAGTCAAAAATAACAAAAAAAGCTTCTTTCAACATGTAAAAAACAAGAAAAAGGTGAAGGAAACGATTGGTCCATTAGTGGGTGAAAGTGGCAAGAAGGTGACAAGCAACAGGGAGAAAGCAGAACTATTTAACTCGTTTTTTGCATCTGTCTTTACACAAAGGGAAAAAAACAGACCAACCTATCAAAAACAGTGCCATAAAAAACAGAATAGAAACACAAGCTAAGATAGGCAAGAAAATGGTGCACCTGTCCAGCCTAGACGAGTTCAAATCGCCAGGACCAGATGGATTACACCCCAAGGTTCTCAAGGAACTGGCAGATGTGATCTCAGAACCACTGAACTATATTTTTCAAAGATCCTGGAGCACTGGGGAACTACCAGAGGACTGGAAAAGAGCTGATGTAGTTCCCATCTTCAAAAAAGGGGAAAAAAAGGACCCAGGAAACTACAGACCTATCAGCCTGACCGCAACACCTGGGAAGATTCTGGAAAAGATAACCAAACAACGAATCAGCGAACATCTACAGGCAAACAAAGTCATTACTAAAAGCCAACACGGGTTTGTCAAAAACAGATCACGCCAGACAAATCTTATTGCATTCTTTGACCAAGTGACAAAATTAGTGGACCAGAGGAATGCTGTGGATATAATTTACTTGGACTTCAGTAAGGCATTTGATAAAGAAGATCACAACCTACTATTTGTTAAGATAGAAAAATGGGGGGTAGACAGCATCACCACCAGATGGATCCGTAGGTGGCTGACCGGCCGTACTCAGCGTGTGGTCCTCAATGGAACCGCATCTACATGGAGGGAAGTGAGTAGTGGGGTGCCCCAGGGCTCTGTTCTGCGCCCAGGGCTCTTCAACATCTTCATCAACGATCTGGACGAGGGGATAGATGGGGAACTCATCAAATTTGCAGACGAGACCAAGCTGGCAGGAATAGCCAACACTCCAGAAGACAGGCTTAGGATACAGGAGGATCTGGACAGACTTGAACACTGGGCGCTATCTAACAAAATGAAATTCAAGGGTGAAAAAAGGAAGGTTCTACATTTAGGCAAGAAAAAACAAATGCACAGGTATAGTATAGGGGGTACCTGGCTCAATAGTAGCAACTGTGAGAGGGATCTCGGAGTCCTAGTGGACGATCCCTTAAACAGGAGCCAGCCGTGGGCTGCAGCTGCCAAAAAGGCCAACCCAGTGCTGGGCTGCATTAACAGAGGGATAGAATCAAGATCAGGTGAAGAGTTAATACCACTTTACAAGGCCTTGGTAAGGCCACACCTGGAATACGGCATCCAGTTTTGGTCACCACAATGTAAAAAAGATGTTGAGACTCTAGAAAGAGTGCAGAGAAGAGCAACAAAGATGATCAGGGGACTGGAGGCTAAAACATATAAGGAACGGTTGCTGGAATTGGGGATGTCTAGTTTAATGACGAGAAGGACGAGGGGACAGGATAGCAGTCTTCCAGTATCTCAGGGGCTGCCCCAAAGAAGAGGGAGTCAAGCTCTTCTCCAAAGCGCCTGAAGGCAGGACAAGAAGCAACGGGTGGAAACCCATCAAGGAGAGAAGCAACCTAGAACTAAGGAGAAACTTCCTGACAGTGAGAACCATTAACCAGTGGAACTCCTCGCCTCCAGAAGCCGTGAATGCTCCAACACTGGAAGTTTTTAAAAAGAGACTGGACAGCTATTTGTCCGAAATGGTATAGGGTTTCCTGCCTGAGCAGGGGGTTGGACTAGATGACCTCCAAGGTCCCTTCCAACTTTATCATCATCATCATCATCATCATCATCATTATTATTATTACATACATGCCTGCTGAGGAATTCTGGGAGTTGAAGTCCACACCTCTTAAAATAGCTTAAGAAACATTGGATTTACACGATTGTAATGAACGAGGTTTTGCATTCATTGACAGATTTACAGTACCATTTTATAACATTGTCTCTGAACAGATGCCCTGAATGTTTTTAATTTCTTATTTTAGCTTGCTTTCTTTTTCTTCTGCTTTATAATTTGGTGGCACTTTTGCTTTTGGGTGTTTAGTTAATAAAAGAAAGGCAAGGGTTTTTTTTGACACAGTGTTTAAAATTTTAATTGATTTAATCTTTTTATTCCTTGTAAGCAAGCTAGAGTCGCCTTATCGGTGAGATTGGTGGCATATAAATAATAATAATAATAATAATAATAATAATAATAATAATAATAATAACTGGAGAAGATCACAAAATACAAAGACCTACAAATAGAACTAGAAAGACTGGGGCAAAGGCAAGCAAGAGTAGTACCAATAGTCATAGGCGCCTGGGGTGCAATCCCAAAACAACTGGAGCACCACTTGGACACCATCATCGGCATTGACAAATTCCCCTTTAGTCAATTGCAAAAGGCGGCCTTACTAGGAACCGCTTCCATCTTGCGACGAGATCTGTAATACCATCAAACATCCACATCTGCCCATCCCAGGTCCTTGGGAAGGACTCGATAGGTAGACAAAATGCCAAATCCAGTCTGAACATCTGGCTGACTGTGCGATGATCCATAATAATAATAATAATAATAATAATAATAATGATGATGATGATGATGATGATGATGATGATGCAAAGAACCTTGGAGGTCATCTAGTCGAACCCCCTGCTCAGGCAGGAAACCCTATACCATTTCAGAGAAATGGCTGTCCAGTCTCTTCTTAAAAACTTCCAGTGTTGGAGCATTCACTGCTTCTGGTGGCAGGTGGTTCCACTGGTTAATTGTTCTCACTGCCAGGAAGTTTCTCCTTAGGCTGCTTCTCTCCTTGGTTAGTTTCCATCCGTTGCTTCTTCTCCTGCCTTCTGATGCTTTGGAGAAGAGAACAGAGTTGGAAGGGACCTTTGGAGGTCATCTAGTCCAACCCCCCGCTCAGGCAGGAAACCGTACACCATTTCAGACAAAAGGCTGTCCAGTCTCTTCTTAAAAACTTCCAGTGTTGGAGCATTCACCGCTTCTGGAGGCAAGGATGAATGAATGAGTGAATGCAATTTAAATAAATACAATCAGATCTGAGTTTCAGATATTAGCCAACAAATCACCCAGTTGTTTTTTTTTAAACTGGGTTTCCAGAGAAAATGCTTTCTTTTTTTTTTCCCTCTTGTATTCTCTCCATTCCCCAGTCTCGCACCTGCATTTTTGATAACAATCCAATATGATTTGTTTTCAAAATTTTCAAATATCTTTTTGATGCTTCTGGCTTTTTGGGTTGCCGGTCGGCCATCTAGAATCCCAGAAGAGGGAGAAAAAAATGGCGTAAATAATAAAAGGAGAGAGGGATAGATGCCGTGAACGTTTACAGCCCTCCCTGGAAGAGTGGATGGTTTGTTTCCGTTGTGGTGTTTTTAGGGTGTTGTGGTTTTTCATCCGCGTTGGGGACTGGGATAGCTGTGTGGATTTTGCTTGGGAAACGAGGGGCGGGAAAGGTTGAATCTTGAGAAAGTCGAAGCGGTGAGAAAAAAGGACTTGGCTTCTGTGTTGCAGAGTGTAGGATCGTAGAATCATCGACACGTGGGGACCCTCAAGGTCATCTATTCCAACCTGCCACAATAAGTAGAAAAACCATTCAAATCACCTTTGAAAGATGCCTCTCTGTCTTCTTCTTACAAACCTGCAGAGATGGAAACCTCACAACTATGGTGGATAGACTGTCCTGCTGTGGTCACCCGGCCAGCTTTTATGGCCAAGGTGGGACTAGAACTCACCGTCTCCTGGTGATTGGCTCAATGTCACCCAGTTGGCTTTCATGCTCGAGGCGGGACTAGAACTCACAGTCTCCTGGTGATTGGCCCAAAGTCATTCAGCTGGCTGTCATGCCTGAGGCGGGACTAGAACTCACTGTCTCCTGGTGATTGGCCCAAAGTCACCCAGCCGGCTTTCATGACTGAGGCGGGACTAGAACTCATCGTCTCCTGGTGATTGGTCCAAAGTCACCCAGCCCGCTTTTGTATCTAAGGTGGAACTAGAACTCACCGTCTCCTGGTGATTGGCCCAAAGTCACCCAGCCCGCTTTTGTATCTAAGGTGGAACTAGAACTCACCGTCTCCTGGTGATTGGCCCAAAGTCACCCAGCCCGCTTTTGTATCTAAGGTGGAACTAGAACTCATCGTCTCCTGGTGATTGGCCCAAAGTCACCCAGCCGGCTTTCATGCCCTAGGCAAAGCTAGAACTCCTGTCTCCCGGCTTCTAGCCTGGCGCCTATTTCAAGGCAATCCCTGCCACCTGGTTATTTCTGGCCTCGATTCTGTGGCTGCAGCACAGCTTGTAGCTTCAAGGCGCTTCCTGCCCGAAGGAGTCGAGGACTTCTCTGCCCCTGGTTCAGCCGCCCAGTGGCTTTTCCCAGGCTCTCCCTGGATCAGCTTCTCCCGCAGCCGAGGGCTTCCAACGTCGAGTGAAGGGATAGGGGGGGGGGGGGGGAAACGAAGGCTGGAAGTTTTTGGCGTCTCCTCTGGAAGCAGAAGAGATGATGTTAGAAGAGATAACCTTTATTGTCATTTTTCCCCCCTGCGGGCACAGCGGCAGAGGTGAAAAATGAAATTTAGTCGCCTCCTCTCAAAGTGTACACATACATGACACACATTTAAAAAGTACTACCGTATATAAACAACATGTGTATAGACCTATGCCCTGCAGAGGAACCGAGGCTTGGGAAGGAAGGAAGGCAAAGAATTATGGACTGATTTAAGGACTAAGTTTATGAGCAAGAGACATGAGAGGGTGATTAATGGAAGATATATATTAAATCGACTAAGAATGTACTTGTTGAAGTGATGGGTGTATTGACATGAAAATTATTATTTTTAATAAGATGATTTGTTTGTTTGATGTCCAATGGATTGAACTGAAAAGAAGTGAAATTTAAAATTTTAAAATGTATTTGGCTTATAGTTAAATCTTGATATACGGAGTGAAGAAGGTTTACAAATTTAAAATAATTGTATTAAGTTGAATGGCATTTAACTTGAATTTTTTCTTTGTTTACATGTACAAATGTATATCTAATAATAAAATTTTTTACAAAAAAAAAGTTGTCTGCTAGGTTTGTCAGGAATCTGTTTGATCTTCCACTTGGTGCAGAGTTTGTCTCCCAGTTGATGTCAGGGTAGGCTCCATGAATTGTGTACAGGCTGTAAACGGCACGTGGCACACACAGGCCTTAAAATGCCAGCTGCAACCTTTGGAATGAGGTAGTAGGCAGACGGAGGAAAGGGAGATAAACAGAACAAGGCGAGAACTTAGGAAAGGCCAAATGTCAATGGAGGTTCTCAACCATCTTCAGCTCTGAGCTGAAGACGTTTCTTGGATCAGAAGCAAAACTTCTTCAAAGGGAAAAAACCAGACAGTCCAGTTGCCTCGTGGGGAAAAAAAGCACCTTTGCAATGTGGAAACGGACAAGGGGTCAATTTAGCCAACATTAAAACAACAGCAGCAACAACAAAGACTATAGAATGTAGAATACAGAAAAAACAGAGTTGGCAGGGACCTTAATCACCACAGATGGGGACTGCAGCCAAGAAATGAAAAGACACTTGCTCCTGGGGAGGAAAGCTATGGCAAATCTAGACAGCATACTAAAAAGCACAGACATCCCTCTGCCAACAAAAGGGTGTATAGTCAAGGCCATGGTTTTCCCAGTTGCAAATGTATGGCTGTGAAAGTTGGACCATAAGAAAGGCTGAGCACAAAAGAATGGAGGCCTTTGAACTCTGGTGCTGGAGAAGACTCCTGCGAGTCCCCTGGACTGCAAGGTGATCCAACCGGTCAGTCCTGGAGGAGATCAACCCCGACTGCTCTTGAGAAGGCCAGATCCTGAAGTAGAAACTCAAGGACTTTGGCCACCTAGTGAGAAGGAAGGACTTCCTGGAGAAGAGCCTGATGCTGGGAAAGATGGAGGGCAAGAGAAGAAGAAGGGGACGGCAGAGAAGGAGGTGGCTGGATGGAGTCCCTGAAGCAGGAGGCATGAGCTTCAATGGACTCAGAAGATGGCAGAGGACAGGAAGACCTGGAGGAACGTCGTCCATGGGGTCGCGATGGGTTGGACATGACTTTGTGACTAACAACAGCAACAAAAAAGGGTCTGGTGATCGGCTCCCTTCAGATTTAAGCGGTCGATGCTGTTCTGAACTTCTCCAACAACTGGATATTTAGTGGGGAAACCAAGCTGGATGGTTGGTACAATCTAACTTCCTGATTTGGCCTGGAAAGCTGGTTGCATCTGGAGAGGCAGACTGGGTGGTTTTCAGGTTGAAAAACATGAAACGAAATGGACCCTAGAGCCAGCAACAAGAGATTTAAGATGACCCTTTAATTAAGCACTCTTTAATTTAAACCACCCTCCATTAAAAATCTGGGAGAACCCCAGAAGAGACAGCCCTTGGCCTTTACCATTGATCAAACTTGAAAATATATATATACATATACATACATATACATATATATTTATATGTGTATATGTATGTGTGTGTGTGTATGTATATGTATATATATATACGTGTTTGTGTGTATAAAATATAAAAAAAGATGTTGGGACTCTGAAAAGAGTGCAGAGAAGAGCAACAAAGATGATCAGGGGACTGGAGGCTAAAACATATAAAGAACGGTTGCTGGAATCAGGTATGTCTAGTCTAATGAAGAGACGGACGAGGGGGGACAGGATAGCAGTCTTCCAGTATCTCAGGGGCTGCCCCAAAGAAGAGGGAATCAAGCTCTTCTCCAAAGCCCCTGAAGGCAGGACAAGAAGCAACGGATGGAAACCAATCAAGGACAGAAGCAACCTGGAACTAAGGAGAAACTTCCTGACAGTAAAAACAATTAACCAGTGGAACCACCTGCCTCCAGAAGTTGTGGATGCTCCAACACTGGATGTTTTTAGACAAACAAACAAACTTTTAAAACTGTGTATAGATTGATTTGGGGTCCCCCCAACACATTGTGTGGAATTTGGGGAGAGTTGGCTGACCTTTTTATCATTGATGTCTGATGGATATTAGTTTGTTTCTTTTTTTAAAGATGAAACAAACTAACCACCATCAGACATTAATTACAAAATTTTAAAAAACACGTGTGCAAAAAACAAACAAACCCCAAAACAAATGACAAATATATCCGTCGCACTGACAATAAACAGGAAAAAAAATCCACCCTGGTTGAAGGCTGAAAAATATATCAGAAATGTCTCGTGCAATCTTCTCCACTTACATAATACATCTATAAGTAATTACAGGTAGATCTGCTGAATCACTGCAGTTGTTAAATTAGAGCACAGGTCAGCAACCTGCGGCTCCGGAGCCGCATGCGGCTCTTTGAGCCTTCCCCTGCAGCTCCCAGCCTCCTTTGCCATTTGCAGAGAGAGACAGAGACAGAGACAGAGAGAGGCACTTGCACTCTCTCTCTCTCTCTCTCTCTCTCTCTCTCTCTCTCTCTCTCTCTCTCTCTCTCTCTCTCTCTCTCTCTCTCTCTCTCTCTCTCTCTCTCTCTCTCTCTCTCTCTCTGTGTGTGTGTGTGTGTGTGTGTGTGTGTGTGTGTGTAAAAGAGAGTGCACTCACAGTGTTCTCTGAGGAGCTGAAAAGCTTACTGGGTAGGGCTCCTGCCTTGGCTGCGTCTCTGCATGAAGCAGGAAACAGGAAGGGCAGGAAAGAGCTAACTAGCCCAGCTATGCTGACTCAGGAATTCTGGGAGTTGAAGTCCATGAGTTATAAAAGAGCCAAGGTTGCCTACCCCTGAGCTTGTTGGAGAACAGCTTGAAGCCAGCTTGCCAGGTGAGCAGAAGATCAGAGAGAGGAAGAGAGGGGAGAGAGAGAGAGAAAGAGAGAGAGGGGGGGGGGAAGAGGACTGGCAGACCATGGGCAGATAGAGAGAGAGGAAGGGAGAGAGAGAGAGAGACCCTTTTGACATCTAAAATGAAGATCACACTGCATATATCCTTTTTTATCTTTATGATATATATATACATACCTACACATACCTACACACACATACATATATACATACACACAGAGAGAGACATATACCGGTATATATGTATGTATGTATGTATGTATGTATGTATGTATGTATGTATGTATGTATGTATGTGTGTATATATATATACACACACACACACACCCCTATAATAAAGGTTAAAAAAGGATATATGCAGTGTTATCTTCATTTTAGATTTCAAAAGGGTTTTGCGGCTCCTGTTGTTTTGTTTTCGGTGGGAAACGGGTCCAAGTGGCTCTTTGAGTGTTTTGAGTTGCCTACGCCTGAATTAGACACATAAATTGTGAAGTCAACCTGGCTTCCCCATTGATTTTGCTTCTCAGAAGTGGCAAAAGGGGATGGTGAT
>JARGCV010000005.1:300000-355000 GCA_034064705.1 Bothrops alternatus | reverse complement strand
AATGAACATTAGAAACCTTTCCCTCTGGAACAGCGGTTCTCCACCTGTGGGTCGCGACCCCATTGGGGGTCGAACAACCATTTCATGGGAATCACCAAACAACGCAGTCCGCCATTTCCCCCCCCCCCTTTTCCTTAGCTGTGCTACTCCCTCTTATTCTATTGGCTTTTGAAAGCCAATAGAACGGACTCTCTTGAATAGAATCTAATTCTATTGGCTTTCCAAAGCCAATAGGAATTGTCCAGGCTGTCTCTGCCCTGCTGAGCCCGCCAAAAGTCCCAGTCTGCAAACGGGGCTGCAAGTTGTCTGCAGCGAAGGCGAGCTCTCCGGACGTTTCCACCCCTCCCTGCTGAGCAACTACTAAAACTGTAAGTAAAAGAGGGCCAGGGGTGGGAGGTGGGAGGCCGGAGGGCGCAGGGAGGGTTTTTGGCGCCCGTGGGGCCCGGCGGGTGTCTTACCTCCCTTGGGCTGGGCCAGTTGGTGGCCCAGCCGGTGGTCGCCCTGTGCCGTCGCTACCCCTTGCTAGCTATGCCTCGGCCAATGCAGGGGGCAGCACCACGCATGCGCGGCGCTCCCGGGCAGGAAATAGTCCTCGACTTACGACCGGTTGGGATCCTCGACTTACGACCAGTTGGGGGTCACGGCATTAAAAAGGTTGAGAACCACTGCTCTGGAATGAATGGAGAGGCAGCCAGAAAAAAAAAAAAGGCCACAGGACTTCGTTTTTATCTACATAAAACAACTGCAGCAAGTTTACGATATGCTCAGAAGCGTAATGGTTTGATGCTACCCACAGCAGAGGAATGGTTGATAAAATGATGGAATTTGCAAAGATGACTAAACTGACTTCCTGGATTATAGAAAAGAAAGTATCTACATTTCTGGCTGAGTGGAAATTCCTTTTAGACTTTTGCACGAAACAGAAAAAAAAAAACCGCACTCATCACTGTGGTTTTGATGATTAGAAAAAAAAATAGATAATGGAAAAAAGTCAGTTTTTTTTATAATCATAGATTGAGAGATAGCTTTGTAATCAGACTTCTTTTTGCTGCAATGACGAGCAATTAAAACACAGAGCTGTTGAAGAACAAAAGCTGAATCAAAGAAAGTGTCCTGGTCTGAGTGAAAGGGGGAAAGAAAGAAAGAAAGAAAGAAAGAAAGAAAGAGAGAGAGAGAGAGAGAGAGAGAGAGAGAGAGAGGAAGGAAGGAAGGAAGGAGAAAGAAAGAAAGAAAGAAAGAAAGAAAGAAAGAAAGAAAGAAAGAAAGAAAGAAAGGAGAGAGAAAAATGAGAGAACACCAGAAAGAAAGATGGGAGAGAAAGAAAAATGAGAGAGAGAAAAAAAGAGAAAGAAAGAGAGAGAGAGAGAAAGGAAGGAAGGATAGAAGGAAGGAGAAAGAAAGCAAAAGAAAGAGAAAGAAAGAGAAAGAAAACAGAAAGGCAGAAAGAAAGGAGAGAGAAAAATGAGAGAACACCAGAAAGAAAGATGGGAGAGAAAGAAAAAGAAAGAGAGAAAAAAGAGAGAGAAAGAGAAGAAAGGAAGAAAGAAAGAAAAGAAGAAAGGATGGAGAAAGAAAGGAAGGAAGGAAGGGAGGGGGAAGGAGAAAGAAAGCAAAAGAAAGAAAGAAAGAAAGTAAGAAAGAAAGAAAGAAAACAGAGAGAAAGACAGAAAGAAAGGAGAGAGAAACAAAAATGAGAAACACCAGAAAGAAAGATGGGAGAGAAAGAAAAAGAGAGAGAGAGAAAAGAGAAAGAAAGAAGAAAGAAAGAAAGAAAGAAAGAAAGAAGGAAGGAAGGAAGGAAGGAGAAAGAAAGCAAAAGAAAGAAAGAAAGAAAGAAAAGAAAACAGAAAGGCAGAAAGAAAGAAAGAGAGGGAAAAATGAGAGAACACCAGAAAGAAAGACGGGAGAGAAAGAAAAAGAGACAGAGAGAAAAGAGAAAGAAAGAAGAAAGAAAGAAAGAAAGAAAGAAAGAAAGAAAGAAAGAAAGAAAGAAAGAAAGAAAAGAAGAAAGGATGGAGAAAGGAAGGAAGGAGAAAGAAAGCAAAAGAAAGAAATATAGAAAGAAAGAAAGAAAAAGAAAGAAAACAGAAAGAAAGGAGAGAGAAAAATGAGAGAGAGAAAGATGAGAAAAGAAGATGAGAGACAGAAGAAAGAAAAGATAAGAAAAAAAGAAAAGAAATGAAAGAGTAAGAAAGGAGAGGGAAAGAAAGATTGGGGGAGAGAGAGAAAGAGAGAGAAAGAGAGGTGTGTGAACACTTCATTGCTTGTTACCCGGATCTTGCTAATGATCCCGTACCTTGATTTACCTGAAGTGTGTAAAATCTCTGCCACTTTGTGAATTGGAGGGGGGGGGCTCTCTATTTGTGAGATTTGTGTTGTATTTCAGAGAGCACCACCTCTTTGTGCTGCCCAGAATAAACAAGTTGCAACTGCCCTCCTTGTGGGAGAATTGACTATTTTGCACCAGGGAGGAATCCACGCAGCTTACGGCTGGGCCATCCATGGGGTGGAACCCATTGAGAAGACCTTGAGGGCCCACAACACTCTTGTAAAGGCTGCAAATTAAAAGGTCAGCAAAGAAGGCCATTCAATGCATGGGGTTTAATCATCGTCATGGTGTTTAATTCGGGTCATTATTTTGATTCTGTCCTCTTCTCGGCTCCTGGCTTGGACGTGAAGGTCCTGTAGGGTGGAGGAACAAGCGTGACCCTCGGCTCCCCGCTTCTGAGATAAAGCAACTGAGTTACTCACAATGGCTTCCGTGTCCTGTAAGATCAAGAGTGGAGGTTGACCTTCCTAACCAGAACGATGGAAAAGAAACTAGAAACTCTAGAACTTCATTTCCTGGGAACTCCAAAGAACTTGGTCCACCTGGAAAAGACCTTGGAACCATCACATCCAATCAGGGAAAGATCCACATCCAAATATACATTGATCTGTTCTGGGATGTTCCGCATTATCCTCACTGCTTCCACTGTCCAGCTGCTGGTTTTCTTAGGAAGCATCTTCTAACCCTCAAACGGGATCATCAGCTTCCTTGGATCTTCCATAATCCACTATTTGGGGACCTGAGACAGAGCAGGGATTGGCCTCTGTGACATCCTTTGAGGTGTCTGAAGAGCATTTTCAGATTCTCATCCCTCTTCTGAAGCTCCTTCAGCCTTCATTGGTACAAAAAAGATGTTGAGACTCTAGAAAGAGGGCAGAGAAGAGCAACAAAGATGATCAGGGGACTGGAGGCTAAAACATACAAGGAACGGTTGCTGGAATTGGGCATGTCTAGTTTAATGAAGAGAAGGACGAGGGGGGACAGGATAGCAGCCTTCCAGTATCTCAGGGGCTGCCCCAAAGAAGAGGGAGTCAAGCTATTCTCCAAAGCCCCTGAAGGCAGGACAAGAAGCAACGGATGGAAACCAGTCAAGGAGAGAAGCAACCTGGAATTAAGTGAGGACAATTAACCAGTGGAACAACTTGCCACAAGAAGTTGTGGGTGCTCCATCACTGGAGGTTCTCAAGAAGAGACTGGACAGCCATTTGTCTGGAATGGAATAAGGTCTCCTGTTACTAATAAAGGAGAATATCTGTAGCTCAGGGCTGACATTAGGGGTCCTTGGTGTCCACCGAGCTTGCTTGTTTTCTTGCAGACATTTCATTACCCAAACTAGAGTAACATCATCCATGAAGTTACCTAGTTTGTGTAATGAAATGTCTGGGAGAAAACAAGCAAGCTCAGAGGTCACCAAGGACCCCTCAAGGTATCCTGTCTTGAGTAGGGGGTTGGACTTGAAGACCTCAAGGACTCTTTCAGCCCTACAGTTCTATAACTGCATGGTTCTGTAATTCTAAGATTCTAAGATTCTCTGATTATAAGATTCTAAAATTATAAGATTATGATGATTCTAAAATGATACTAAGGTGATACTAAGGTGATTCTAAGTTGATTCTAAAATTCTGAGATTCTAAGATGATTTTAAGGTGATTCTAAAATGACTCTAAGATTCCCTGATTCTAAGATGATTCTAAGGTGATTCTCTGATTCTAAGATTTTAAGATTCTAAGAATGTAAGATTCTAAAAATATAAGATTTTCTGATTCTGATTCTGATTCTAGGATTCTAAGATTCTATGTTTCTACTCTCAGTCTCAAGGAGGAAAAAAAAACACGACCTGGCGCCATTTTATAGGCTTTCCGGCCTGAGCAGGGGGCTGGACTAGATGACCTCCAAGGCCCCTTCCAACTTCATTGTTATTATTCTTACTTTCCAGGAAACAGCCTGTTCTTCCAGCAACTCGGCTGCGCCCCATCTGGCTGCCGAGTTCAAATATGAGTTGGCTTACCTGGCCAACTAAAATAAAATAAATAAATAAATAAATCCCCTTTTCACACCTGGAAGAGTAGAGACGGGCTCCCTACCTGAGTAAACAAAGTTTGAATCCAGACAAAGTACAAACTTCGCCTGGGGCTGTTTCTTGCAGAACACCTTCTCTTCTGCCAAGTCATCTCAGCAGGCCGGGGAACAGCGAAGCCATGTGAAGTTTTAGGAATCTGGAGAGATTCCTCGGCCGATTGTCCCGGGCTTTAAAAGTTCAGTGGGAATGCTGGATCTTGAAGGCCGTTCGGATTCCAAGATGGCGTGGCACGGGGGGGGGGGGAGAGAAACGAACACTTGGGAGACTGCATTTTGTCACTTCCTCAGAGATTTTGCAAGTGTGAACCCCTTTCAGAAAAGGTGGACTTCAATTCCCAGAATTCTGGGAGTTGAAGTCCACCCGTCTTAAAGTTCATTAAAAAATATTAGGTCTCAGTTTGGGCCTAGTTGGACCTTAAGAAAAGCTGAGAAAGGCCAAAGAATGGAGGCCTTTGAACTCTGGTGCTGGAGAAGACTCCTGCGAGTCCCCTGGACTGCAAGACGATCCAACCGGTCGGTCCTAGAGGAGATCAACCCCAACTGCTCTTGAGAAGGCCAGATCCTGAGGTTGAAACTCAAGTCCTTTGGCCACCTAAGGAGAAGGAAGGAAGGACTCCCTGGAGAAGAGCCTGATGCTGGGAAAGATGGAGGGCAAGAGAAGAAGGGGACGACAGAGAAGGAGGTGGATGGACGGAGTCCCTGAAGCAGCAGGTGTGAGGTTCAATGGACTCCAGAAGATGGTAGAGGACAGGAAGGCCTGGAGGAACATTGTCCATGGGGTTGCAATGGGTCGGACATGACATTGCAACTGACAACAACAACAGACTTTGAACGGTCACTACCGGTAGTCAAAGCCATGGTTTTCCCAGTTGCAATGTATGGATGTGAAAGTTGGACCTTAAGAAAAGCTGAGAAAGGCCAAAGAATGGAGGCCTTTGAACTCTGGTGCTGGAGAAGACTCCTGCGAGTCCCCCAGACTGCAAGGCGATCCAACCGGTCAGTCCTGGAGGAGATTAACCCCGACTGCTCTTGAGAAGGCCGGATCCTGAAGTGGAGACTCAAGTCCTTTGGCCACCTAAGGAGAAGGAAGGACTCCCTGGAGAAGAGCCTGATGCTGGGAAAGATGGAGGGCAAGAGAAGAAGAAGGGGACGACGGAGAAGGAGGTGGCTGGATGGAGTCCCTGAAGCAGCAGGCGGGAGCTTCAATGGACTCCAGAAGATGGTAGAGGACAGGAAGGCCTGGAGGAACGTTGTCCATGGGGTCGCGATGGGTCGGACACGACTTCACATTGGACAACCGTTGCAGCCTCAAAATTCTGATACTTGGCACTTGACTTGTATTTGTGATGGTCGCAGCGTCCCGGGGTCACGTGATCCCCCCCTTTGGTGACCCGCCAAGTCAACGAGAAAACCCGTTTCACTTAACAACTGTACAAAGATTCGCTTAAAGACTGTGGCAAGGAAAGGTCATAAAGTAGGGCAAAACTCACTTATCCAATGTCTCAGTTAGCAACGTAAATCTTGGCCTCGATTGTGAGTGTAAATCAAGGACTACTTGTACTTAAAGGGTTGTGCTACCTGTATTAAAAAAACAATAAAGGTGGGATAAATAAATAAACATATAAAGAAATAACCAGCCTGTTTTTTTATTTTGCTTTCACCTCCCCCCTCTTTAAAATGTTTTAGCTTTGAGGACCAACTTACTAATTTCCTGATAAAGCAAAGGTCAATCTTGAACTTTTTAGAATAGAATAGAGTAGAGTAGAGTAGAGTAGAGTAGAGTAGAGTAGAGTAGAGTAGAGTAGAGTAGAGTAGAGTAGAGTAGAGTAGAGTAGAGTTGAGTTGAGTTGAGTTGAGTTGAGTTGAGTTGAGTTGAATAGAAAATATGAAACAGAACAGATAATAGGATAGGATAGGATTAGAATAGAGAAAAGGAACAGAATAGAATAAGAAATAGAATATAGAATAGAATAGAATAGAATAAATATTATACACTAGACTAGACTTTAGAATAGAATAGAATAGAATAGACTTTAGAATAGACTAGAATAGAATAGAATAGAGTAGAGTAGAGTAGAGTAGAGTAGAGTAGAGTAGAGTAGAGTAGAGTAGAGTAGAGTAGAGTAGAGTAGAGTAGAGTAGAGTAGAGTAGAGTAGAGTTGAATAGAAAATATGAAACAGAACAGAGAATAGGATAGGATAGGATAGGATTAGAATAGAGAAAAGGAACAGAATAGAATAAGAAATAGAATATAGAATAGAATAGAATAGAATAGAATAGAATAGAATAGAATAGAATAGAATAGAATAAATATTATACACTAGACTAGACTTTAGAATAGAATAGAATAGGATAGGATAGGATAGGATAGGAGAGGATAGGATAGGATAACAGAGTTGGAAGGGACATTGTAGGTCATCTAGTCCAACCCCACCACCACCGCCCGAGCAAGAGACTCTACCCCCTTTCTGACGGTGGATGGCTGTCCAGAATTTTTACAGTTCTGACTTTCCAGTGACTTTTTAGCCCTATCTCAAAAGCCTCCTAATGGCGGTGAAATGATCCAAGGAAGCATCAAAGTGTTGCCGCCTGCCCTTGGTCCCGCTGACGACAGATTAAGACAAGACAAGACATTCGATTGGCAGCCGCCACGAGGTTGACGGGTGAGCTGACGTCACGGGCAGAGAGGCTGTCGGCTTTCAAAGCAGAGGTTCCCACGCTCCGGCCAATTTACTGGATTACAAAATAAAAAAGGCTAATCCGGCAGGGAGAGGCAGGGAACGATTAGAAAGATGTTTGCTTGCTAGCAGGCTGTGTATTTAAATATTTATTATTATTATTATTATTATTATTATTATTATTATTATTATTATTATTATTATTATTATTATTTATTATTAATTATTATTATTATTTATAGGCACAACAGAATAAACGCTGGTCTCTAGGAAAGCCAAGGAAAGTTTGATCTGAGCTTTTTTTGGAGGGGGGGCTGTTCAGGCCCTAAAAAGGTAGCGCGGTTTTTTTGTCGCATTGCTGCTGGACTTAATGCAGGAAGCTGCACTTTCTGGATGCGTTTTGCAAAGCTTTTGGACGTCGTTCCCAGTGCCCCGATGACCATGGGTACCACTGTCACACATTTCATCCACAATCACTCCGCTTCCATGATGGCCAGGTCGCGATATTTTGTCGTTTTTTTTTTTCCACTCCAGTTCTTTTTCTTCCAGTCTGGCATCTCCTTGTACAGCGATCTCAACCAGCTGTACTACAACTGCGATATCCGGCTGTGTTGTGTTCCAAAGGGTGACCTGTCTGTATTCGAAAGTCCCTTTAGCCTTGAAAGACGGCGTTTAAGGGGTGACTTGATCGAAGTGTATAAAATCATGCATGGGATAGAAAAGGTGGATAGAGAAAAATTCTTTTCTCTATCACACAATACCAGGACAAGGGGGCACTCCCTAAAGCTCATAGCTAAGAAAGTGAGGACAAATAAAGGGAAATATTTCTTCACCCAGAGGGTCGTTGATTTATGGAATTCACTTCCTGAAGGGGTCGTGACAGCTGTCAGCCTTGACAGCTTCAAGGCAGGGTCAGACAGATTCATGGATGCCAAGTGTATCGATGGTTATTAAAACGGATGTCCATGTGCCGCCTCTATGTTGGTTGAGGCAGGCAGGATTCCCTTGAGTCCCATTTGTTGGGGGTCAAGGGAAAGGGAGGGTTTGGCCTTCTCTTTCTGCTCAAGATCCCCATGTACAATTGGTGGGCCACTGGGTGACACAGAATGCTGGACTCGATGGGCTTTGGCCTGATTCAGCAGGGCTCTTCTTATGTTCTTATGTTCAGATCTTCACCCTCTCATTCTCGACAACTTTTTTCCCACCCTAGGTTCCCACGATTTTTCGGACCCAGGCAAGTCGTATTTTTTTTACACAATGCCCAGTGGATTAATTTAGCAACTCGGTCATTATTATTAGTATTATGAATTATCATGACATTACGTAATATTTATATTATGTATTATATATTATATCAGATATAATCTGTCCTACATTGGCTACGTTTACACACTCGCGTTGAATTACTCCGTTTTCCTCGGGATCCGCTCCGCCCCCCCAGATTATCAACTAACCAAACCGGTTGGGCTCACATCAGGCTACAGCAGCTCCAGTTAACCTCAACTAACCTAGCACGTTGTGTGAATTCATGGGGCTTTACCTGATTAAGTTCAAGAGGTTGTATTACCTTCCTGAAGATCGAAATAAAATTCACGGGACAGGACGTCCCATGGAAAAACAGAGCTGGGGAAATATTTTTCTGTCTTCAGGTTGACTGAAGAGCGGAGTTAAATCTTCGCTCTTACGCAATCTGAAACGATTCCAGACATTTAGCCAAGATCCAAGCATCTGGGGTTTCCCCCCCCATGCAAAGCAGGTTTTTGTCGGCTGAGCCAGACTCCTCCCCAATATATATTACAAAAAATATGTAACATGTTTAAGATGGCTCTACCCACGGAGGCACTCCCCAACTTACGTCCACCACCCAGCCCAAAATTTACGTTGCTAAGCGAGAGAGTTGCTCAGCCAACGTTGCTCTGGTTTGCGGCCTTCCCTGCCGCGGTGGCTAAGCGAATCGCTGCAGTCGTTAAGATAGTCACACGGTTGTTAAGTGAATCTGCCTTCCCCGTAGCATGTCACAAAAAGGGATCATGTGGTCCTGGGACATGGTGACCGTCATAAAGAGGAGTCCATTGCAAAAGCGTCTGAATTTTGATCACGTGACCACGGGGACGCTGCATCCGTCGTAAGTGTGAAAAATGGTCGTAAGTCCCTTTTTTAAAATCCCATTGTAACTTCCAATGGTCACTGAATGAACTGTGCTAAGTTGAGGACTACCTGTATGTAAACTGTTCAGTATTATTCTACAAATATCGGTGCCCTGGGTTAATATCTTGGAAATATCTAGCATCAGGGTCTAGTAGTTGTTTTGATGGCTGACAAATTTAATAAAAAGACAGACAGACAGACAGACGGACAGACAGACGATATATGAGAGATGAGAGATAGATAGATGATAGATAGATGACAGATAAAAAGATAACAGCAACAAAAACAATAATAATAATAAAGTTGGAAGGGAGGTCATCTAGTCCAACCCCCTGCTCAGGCAGGAAACCCTATACCATTTCAGACAAAGGGCTGTCCAGTCTCTTCTTAAAAACTTCCAGTGTTGGAGCATTCACCGCTTCTGGAGGCAGGTGGTTCCACTGGTTAATTGTTCCCACTGTCAGGAAATTTCTCCTTAGTTCTAGGTTGCTTCTCTCCTTGATTAATTTCCATCCGTTGCTTCTTCTTGTCCGGCCTTCAGGCGCTTTGGAGAATAGCTTGACTGCCTCTTCTTTGGGGCACCCCTGAGATACTGGAAGACTGCCATCCTGTGTCCCCCCCCTCGTCCTTCTCTTCATTAGACTAGACATACCCAATTCCAGCAACCGTCCCTTATATGTTTTAGCCTCCAGTCCCCTGATCATCTTTGTTGCACTTCTCTGGACTCTTTCTAGAGTCTCAACATCTTTTTTACATTGTGGTGACCAAAACTGGATGCAGTATTCTGTGGCCTTGTAAAGTGGTATTAATACTTGGAATACTGCATAGATGATAGATAGATGATAGATAGATAAGAGAGAGAGAGAGAGAGAGAGAGAGAGAGAGAGAGAGAGAGAGAGAGAGATAGACAGACAGACAGACAGACAGATAGATAGGTGAATGGATAGAGGTAGATAGATAGATAGATAGATAGATAGATAGATAGATAGATAGATAGATAGATAGATAGATAGATAGGTAGGTAGGTAGGTAGGTAGGTAGGTAGGTAGGTAGGTTAGATAGATAGATAGATAGATAGATAGATAGATAGATAGATAGATAGATAGATAGATAGATAGATAGATAGGTAGGTAGGTAGGTAGGTAGGTAGGTAGGTAGGTAGGTAGGTAGGTAGGTTAGATAGATAGATAGATAGATAGGATAGATAAAGACAGACAGACAGACAGACAGATAGATAGGTGAACGGATATAGATAGATAGATAGATAAATAGATAGATAGATAGATAGATAGATAGATAGATAGATAGATAGATAGATAGATAGATAGATATGGATGGGTAGATAGAAAGATAGATATGGATGGATAGATAGATAGATAGATAGATAGATAGATAGATAGATAGATAGATAGATAGATAGATAGATAGATAGATAGATAGATAGATAGATAGGTAGGTAGGTAGGTAGGTAGGTAGGTAGGTAGGTTAGATAGATAGATAGATAGATAGATAGATAGATAGATAGATAGATAGATAGATAGGATAGATAAAGACAGACAGACAGACAGATAGATAGGTGAACGGATATAGATAGATAGATAAATAGATAGATAGATAGATAGATAGATAGATAGATAGATAGATAGATAGATAGATAGATAGATAGATAGATAGATAGATAGATATGGATGGGTAGATAGAAAGATAGATATGGATGGATGGATAGATAGATAGATAGATAGATAGATAGATAGATAGATAGATAGATAGATAGATAGATAGATAGATAGATAGATAGATATAGATAGACAGACAGATAGATAGGTGAATGGATAGAGATAGATAGATAGGTAGATAGGTAGGTAGGTAGGTAGATAGATAGATAGATAGGATAGATAGAGACAGACAGACAGAGAGATAGATAAATGAATGGATAGAGATAGATATATAGATAGATAGATATAGATAGATAGATAGAAAGAAAGATAGAAAGAAAGATAGATAGAGATATAGAGATAGATAGATAGAAAGAAAGAAAGAAAGATAGAAAGAAAGATAGATAGATAGATAGATAGATAGATAGATAGATAGATAGATAGATAGATGATACATAGAATAGATAGATAGATAAAGTTCTCGGATCCTGGTTGTTTTCTTGTAGTCATTTCATGACCCAAACCAGGTAAAAACCATCAATCTTAGACGCTAAATCGATAAATAAATGAATGAACGAATAAATGAAAATAAGTAAAATGTATGCCCAGGAGCATTTGAAGGCAAATTCTGTTTCAACGCAGCCTGAGCCGCTAACCCAGCCGTGACTGTAAACAGCCCAAGAAGAGAAAACAGACACAATAAATAGAAACGAGAAATCTCTAAATCGCTTTGCTGATTAATACCGGGAAAAGGGCAAGTAACCTCAGCGCACGACACTTTCACAATGATCCAAATTTACTTTCTCGTTCTCACGGGCCAGCCGAGGCTTTTTGCACACCGGATGGGCTCCGAGGAGACTTGCCAAAAAAAAATAATTTTTTTTTGACTTTCTTAAACCCGGCCATGCAAATGGCTGATCTTTATTTAAAAGGCTGGGCGAAAAAACAACCCAAAACCCATCATCCTGTCCTGGGGAGGCAGGTCGTATCCAAAACTGCAGAGGCCTCTGGAGAGAAGCGGTCGTGGACCAGCTGCAGTAGATTCCTTTCTCTCTCTTTCGTTTTGACTCATGGGCTGAGCTGAGTGCCCGAAATGCAGAGATTCAATTCAGTCAAGGTGGTCTGGTGGGAAAAGGCAAGGACCAGGGGTAGATTGAGGGCAAAAAAGTCAAGATGGTGGCCGTGGCATTGCTACCGTGGGGAAGATGGATGCCATTTTGGATGTTTTGAACCCTCCCCCCCAGGTCAGAGGTTCGCCTGAAGCTGAGGGACCTAGCTGGAAGGAGGTCTCTGGAAAAGGAAGCAGGTGCTTAAGGATTTTGTAATCCCAAAACATCTGGAGCACCACTGGAACACCACCAGCATTGACAGAATTCCCACCGGTCAATTGCAAAAAGCAGCCTTACTAGGAACCGCTTCCATCCTGTAAGGAGAGCTTCAACACCATCAAACATCCACATCTGTCTCTCCCAGGCCCTTGGGAAGGATTCAATAGGTGGACAAATGGGCCGAAATCCAGTCTGAACATCTGGCTGACTGTGTGACCAACAATAATGATAACAATAACCATTTGAACCCCATCGGCATTGACAAAATCGGCACCCAGTCAATTGCAAAAGGCAGCTTGGCTCGGAACAGCTGTCAACCTTTGAAACCTTTAATATGATTAAACAGGAATAGCTGCCTATTCCAGATGCTTGGGAAGGACTTGATAGGTGGATCAACATGCCAAATCCCATCTAAACATCTGGCTGACTGTGCCAGGAACCACAATGCCTAATATACTTTATTAAATATAGGAATTATGTCACAGGGTCCTTTAAATGGAAAAGAAGAATGGCAGTTTGCTGGCTGAGCAGCACTCCCTCATAGCAATTGCTCAGCTTTAGACCTATGAAATGCTTTTTTCTGTGCAAAGAGGAGAATATATTTATGTTTTTGATTTTTTTAAAATTTGGATATCGCTTCTAAATTTTGTGCTTGGAATGACAAAAAATATACGGAACTTTAACTGCGTTTTATTGATTATAGAAATGGCTAGTTATATAATAAGGTGCAAAAGTAAAAAGCTGAGTTGGTCATCATCATCATCATCATCATCATCATCATCATCATAAAGTTGGAAGGGATCTTGGAGGTCATCTAGTCCAACCCCCTACTGACATCCTGCACGTTATCTTATACTTGTCCCTCATATTTTCTTTCCCCTTTTCTTTTTTCTTCTTCCCTTCATTTCCTATTTTTATTTTTCTTTGTATTTTATACACCGATAAAACAATAAGAGGTTTGTTGCAGATCTAGACCTGCAAAATAGTACTTGGAATAATTAGGGAGTATATGTGACTAGCGGTGACTACAGAGAACATAATAATGACTAACAACGATTGTAGACGTGTGATATTTATTTACTTGTTTAGCATATGGAATATCAAACACGGGCTGGCAATATACATTTATATATACATTTATATATACAATATACATTTGTTTTCTGAGGTTTTCGCGGGTGTTTGTATGTAGGTCTTTGGTTCTTCGGGTTTTCTCTCACGTAGAATTTGAAGTGTCTTGGTGACGTTTCGACGAAGTCCCATTCGTCATCTTCAGGCTGGTGTTTTCGGCTTCGTGCTTCTAGGAGCATTTATATATACAATATACCCAGCTTATATATACAATATACCCAGCTTAGTGAAAAGCAATGAAATATAAATGTTAAAAAAGATCTAGGGTTTAAATGCCAATATCTAGGCCATCTGACCCTTGAAATTAACTATTATTAATATAATAATAATAATAATAATAATAATAATAATAATAAGTTGGAAGGGACCTTGGAGGTCATCTAGTCCTGAGATACTGGAACGCTGCTATCATATCCCCCCTCGTCCTTCTCTTCATTAAACTAGATGTTTGGAAGGGACCATTGGAGGTCATCTAGTCCAACCCCCTGCTCAGGCAGGAGAACCTAGACCATTTCGGACCAATGGCTGTCCAGTCTCTTCTTAAAAACTTCCAGTGTTGGAGCATCCACCGCTTCTGGAGGCAGGTGGTTCCACTGGTTAATTGTTCTCATTGTCAGGAAGTTTCTCCTTAGTTCTAGGTTGCTTCTCTCCTGGATGAGTTTCCATCCATTGCTTCTTGTCCGGCCTTCAGGTGCTTTGGAGAATAGCTGGACTCCTTCTTCTTTGGGGCAGCCCCTGAGAGATTGGGGTTCTGTATATCTCTGTATGTGTGTTACCGGTACGTATGTGCCAGGATGCCCACAGTAAAAAAAAAATGACTATAAAGTTTATCTTGTGGTATAGGCTATATAGGGCTTCCTGCCTGAGCAGGGGGTTGGACTAGAAGACCTCCAAGGTCCCTTCCAACTCTGCTATTCTATATCTTTTGGGGTGGGGGTGGGGTGGCAGATTTCGACTGGTTCTTGCAACACCGAAGGAAATTTTGATGTCGTCCTTGCTCAGCCAGGAAGGATGGGGTGGGCGGACCAGGCAAGCAAGACAGGGCAGAGACAAGCCCTTTTCTGATAAACAGGGCGGAGAGGAAAAGACAGAATCCTACCGTAGATCAGATAGCAAAGAAGACTTTCCAGATCTGACTTGGTCCAGGTGGCTTGATAGGAAGATCAGGGGAGGATCTCTGCCAAGAAGGAGGCTGGAGATAACAGGGTAAGAGGTCCTGCCCCATTTTGGTTGCCAAATAAAGACAGTAGAACAGAACAGAATAGAATATAGAATAGAATGGAATGGGTTGGAATGGAATAGAATGAAATATAAAAAAGGAATAGAACAGAATAGAACAGAATAGAACGGAACGGAACAGAACAGAATAGAATAGAATATAGGTTAGACTAGACTATAGAATAGAATAGAATAGAATAGAATAGAATAGAATAGAATAGAATAGAATAGAATAGAATAGAATAGAATAGAATAGAGAAAAGGAATAGAATAGAATAGAATAGAATAGAATAGAATAGAATAGAATAGAATAGAATAGAATAGAATAGAATAGAATATAGAAAATGAATAGAATAGAATAGAATAGAATAGAATAGAATAGAATAGAATAGAATAGAATATAGAAAATGAATAGAATAGAATAGAATAGAATAGAATAGAATAGAATAGAATAGAATAGAATAGAATAGAATAGAATAGAATAGAATAGAATAGAAAATAGAACCGAATAGATGGAATGGAGAATAGGATAGAATAAAACAGAACAGATATAGAATAGAATGGAATGGGTTGGAATGGAATAGAATGAAATATAAAAAAGGAATAGAACAGAATAGAACAGAACAGAACAGAATAGAACAGAATATAGATTAGACTAGACTAGACTATAGAATAGAATAGAATAGAATAGAATAGAATAGAATAGAATAGAATAGAATAGAAAATAGAATAGAATAGAATAGAATAGAATAGAATAGAATAGAATAGAATAGAATAGAATAGAATAGAAAATAGAATAAGGGAATGGAATAGAATAGAATAGAATAGAATAGAATAGAATAGAATAGAATAGAATAGAATAGAATAGAATAGAATAGAATAGAATAGAATGGAATGGAATACAGCACAGTACAGTACAGTACAGTACAGTACAGTACAGTACAATACAATACAATACAATACAATACAATACAATACAATACAATACAATACAATACAATACAATACAATACAATACAATACAATACAATACAATACAATACAATACAATATCAGAGTTGGAAGGGACTTTGGAGGCCTTCTAGTCCAGCCCCCTGTTGAAACAGGAGAGTTACTCTATACCAGACATGTCAAACCTGCGACGGCACGTGACATTGCGCAATGTATCGGGAGAGTTTTCCATTGCCGGCAATGGGGTGGGCGCGGCTTCCGCATGACACGCCTGGCCCGCAGGCCAGCAGTTTGACACCCCTGCTCTACACCATTTCAGACAAGTGACTGTCCTGTCTCTTCTTGAAAGCATCCAGTGATGGAGCACCCACAACTTCTGGTGGCAAGCTGTTCCACTAGTGAATTGTCCTCACTGTTAGGAAGTTTCTCCTTAATTCCAGGTTTCTTCTCTCCTTGATGAGTCCAGTCTGAACATCTGGCTGACTGTGCGATGATCAATAATAATAATAATAATAATAATAATAATAATAATAACAACAACAACAACAACAATAACAAGAGCAATAGCAATAACTATTATTATTATTATTATTATTATTATTATTATTACAGCTCAATGGGTAGACAAAAATGCCACATTACTAGGAACCGCTTCCATCTTGCGACGAGATCTGTAATACCATCAAACATCCACATCTGCCTATCCCAGGTCCTTGGTGAGGACTCGATAGGTAGACAAAATGCTAAATCTAGTCTGCAAATCTGGCTAACTGTGTGATCATCAATAATAATAATAATAATAATAATAATAATAATAATAATAATAATAATATAATATTATAACAACAACAACAACATTGGAAGGTATCTTGGAGGTCATCTAGACCAACCCCTGCTCAGGCAGCCCTTGCTCAAAGCAGAAGACCCTAAAGCATTCTGCACAAATGGCCATCCGGCCTTTTCCTAAAAACCTCCGATGAGTTCTTCTGAAGCAGGAAATAATAATAATAAAAAAAGGTGCATTCGGGGCACTTTAAACAATGTTTGCATTCCACGCTCAGGTGTCTTTCATCTGAGGTATGAGCTGATCACTGTAAAGGTGCCAGAGCTAAGGCGGAACCAACAAATCTTGTCAAATCCTTTGTGGAGATATTCGGTGGCGTAAAAAAGTCAGGATCGATCACACCTCTCAGGTGCTTTATGAGGCTGCAAGGTGTTCCTTTAGGCATCTGGTGCAGAACAGCAGACTTGGAGGTCTTCTAGTCCAGGGGTAGGCAACCTTGGCTCTTTTATGACTGGTGGACTTCAGCTCCCAGAATTCCTCAGCCAGAGTGGGGGAACTATGGCCCCTTCATGACTGGTGGACTTCAACTCCCAGAATTCCTCAGCCAGCGTGGGGGAACTAGGGCCCCTTCATGACTGGTGGACTTCAACTCCCAGAATTCCTCAGCCAGCGTGGGGGAACTAGGGCCCCTTCATGACTGGTGGACTTCAACTCCCAGAATTCCTCAGCCAGCGTGGGGGAAACTATGGCCCCTTCATGACTGGTGGACTTCAGCTCCCAGAATTCCTCAGCCAGCGTGGGGGAAACTATGGCCCCTTCATGACTGGTGGACTTCAACTCCCAGAATTCCTCAGCCAGCGTGGGGGAACTAGGGCCCCTTCATGACTGGTGGACTTCAACTCCCAGAATTCCTCAGCCAGCGTGGGGGAACTAGGGCCCCTTCATGACTGGTGGACTTCAACTCCCAGAATTCCTCAGCCAGTGTGGGGGAACTAGGGCCCCTTCATGACTGGTGGACTTCAACTCCCAGAATTCCTGAGCCAGCATGGGGGAACTATGACCCCTTCATGACTGGTGGACTTCAACTCCCAGAATTCCTCAGCCAGCGTGGGGGAACTATGGCCCCTTCATGACTTGTGGACTTCAACTCCCAGAATTCCTGAGCCAGCATGGGGGAACTATGGCTCCTTCATGACTGGTGGACTTCAACTCCCAGAATCCCTCAGCCAGCATGGGGGAACTATGGCCCCTTCATGACTCGACTTCAACTCCCAGAATCCCTGAGCCAGCATGGCTCAGCTTGGAAACCTCTCCCTTTCCCCTCAGCATGGCTGGCTGAGGAATTCTGGGAGTTGAAGTCCGCGAGTGATAAAAGAGCCACGGTTGCCTACCCCTGTTCTAGTCCAACCCTCTGCTCGGGCAGGAAAGCTTCTACCATCCCAGACAAAGGACTGTCTGAATATCTATATACTGTCTACATGTGGAAGGAAAAGCTTTATATCTATGGAGAGTAGCATAATTTATTTATATCCACGAAAGAGCAGCAAAACCGTTTGCTGGGTCATGTTGCTGCAGGCAATGCGGAACGCTCGATTTTCACAACTGTTGCAAGGAAAAGGGAGAAATTGTGTTTGCAAAAATCAGCTGCAGGGAGCCCCGAAGAACACGGGGCATTTGAGGGGGGGCCCTCGAGGCAAAAAAGTCAAGATGGCGGACCATCACAGCCACTGGCTTAACTTTTGGGCAGCTCCTACCAGGTAGATACCCCCCCCCCGAGCTCTGATTCGCCGCGTTCTTCCCAGCTGGATTGGATTAGGGTAGATCAGGGGTCTTCCAACGTGGCCCTTTTATGACTTGTGGACTTCAACTCCCAGAATCCCTCAGCCAGGCACTCTAGCTGAGGAATTCTGGGAGTTGAAGTCCACTCCTCAAAGTCTATATCAGGGGTCTTCCAACTTGGCCCTACTTCAACTCCCAGAATCCCTCAGCCAGGCACTCTAGCTGAGGAATTCTGGGAGTTGAAGTCCACTCCTCTCAAAGTCTATAGCAGGGGTCCTCAAACTTGGCCCTTTTGTGACTTGTGGACTTCAACTCCCAGAATCCCTCAGCCAGCATACTGTCTATCGATGGAAGGAAAAGCTTTATAATCTAGGGAGACGCTCAGTCTCCAGGTCATGGTTTGCCCCAAAGGTGCTTTTTTCCAGGACTTCCTTCCTCCTTCCGTGAAGACATCTCGCTTCTCATCCAAGGAGCTTCATTAGGTTCTGACTGAATGGTGGGAGAGGAAAGGAGTTCTATTCCTTGCAGTCATCTGGTCATTGGTGTTCTTTCTGAGAATCCTTGAGGCCATTTGGAGGTTTACCTGTGCCCTCCAGGTCACCTAGACGGTGCAAAGGAGCGTGGAGCCTTCTTGGGACCCTGTTGTAAACCGGAGGTAAGTGCTGTCCTATCCTGAGAGCTCAGATGGAGCTCCAAGTGGCCTCAACGAGTCTCAGAGAGAGCACTAATAACCAGACGATGGCAAAGAATAGAACTCCTTCCATCCTCCACCTTTACCATTTATTATCAGCTGTTGAGGCTTGTGGACCTTTGAACAGAGCCACCATTGGGAACCTCTTAACAAACGGCATCGCTGTCTGGTTTGGTGGTAGCAGAGCCTCAGACGGAAGGTCCACACAGAGCGGGGCGACATGATAGTAGTCTTCCAGTATCTCAGGGGCTGCCCATAAAGAAGAGGGAGTCAAGCTACTCTCCAAAGCGCCTGAAGGCCGGACAAGAAGCAACCGATGGAAACTCATCCAGGAGAGAAGCAACCTGGAACTAAGGAGAAACTTCCTGACAGCGAGAACAATTAACCAGGGGAACTCCTTGCCTCCAGAAGCGGTGAATGCTCCAACACTGGAGGTGTTTAAGAAGAGACTGGACAGCCATTTGTCTGAAATGGTATAGGGTTTCCTGCTTGAACAGGGGGTTGGACTTGATGACCTCCAAGGTCCCTTTCAACCTTACTATTATATTATTATTACAGAGGGGTGAAGACAGCTGAGAGGATTATGGGAAGCTTACTACAGTATTATTATTCGGGACACTGTTCACAAGGGCCTATATGTGCTTGGAACTTGGAGCATCGTTAGAGACCCAAAACCCCCCCCACACCCCCCCACTTCACAGTCTGTTTTGGTGGCCCCCCTCTGGGAGGTGGTGTTGAAGTATTTCTCTCAGGACTACCCACTTCTGTAACTGCTTTGCTTCCTCTGCCATCCGTCTGGTAAACTTGCAGGATTCCCTTTTTTTAACCCCGCCAGGTGTACGTATACATTCGAACTAGACTGTGATGTTTCTCTGTGTCATATATATGTGTGTGTATCTGGGTATATGCATAAACTTTTCTCATGTTTCTGCAGTGTATATTGGAGTGGGTGACCCTTTGAGAGCTGAATGCAGCAACATTTAATTTTAATGTGTGCTTAGTGTACATTTAAAGTGACAATAACGTCTCTACTCTATGGTGTTCTGTTCTGTTCCATTCTTTTATGTTCCATTCCATTCTATATTCTATTCTATTCTATTCTATTCTATTCTATTCTATTCTATTCTATTCTATTCTATTCTATTCTATTCTATTCTATTCTACTCTACTCTACTCTACTCTACTCTATTCTATTCTATTCTATTCTAATTTCTATTCTGTTCTATTCTATTCTTATTTCTATTTCTTTTCTATTCTATTCTATTCTGTTCCTTTTCTCTATTCTATTCTATTCTTATTTTTATTCTATTCTATTCTTATTTCTGTTCTATTCTGTAATTCTATTCTATTCTTATTTATATTCTATTCTATTCTTATTTATATTCTATTCTATTCTATTCTATTCTATTCTATTCTTATTTCAATTCTTATTTCAATTCTATTCTATTCTTATTTCTGTTCTATTCTGTAATTCTATTCTATTCTATTCTATTCTTATTTATATTCTATTCTATTCTTATATATATTCTATTCTATTCTTTTCTTTTCTATTCTATTCTATTCTATTCTTATTTATATTCTATTCTATTCTATTCTTATTTCTGTTCTATTCTATTCTTATTTCTGTTCTATTCTGTAATTCTATTCTATTCTATTCTATTCTTATTTATATTCTATTCTATTCTTATTTATATTATATTCTATTCTATTCTTATTTCAATTCTTATTTCAATTCTATTCTATTCTTATTTCTGTTCTATTCTGTAATTCTATTCTATTCTATTCTATTCTTATTTATATTCTATTCTATTCTTATATATATTCTATTCTATTCTTTTCTATTCTATTCTATTCTATTCTATTCTATTCTTATTTATATTCTATTCTATTCTATTCTATTCTTATTTCTGTTCTATTCTGTAATTCTATTCTTTTCTTTTCTATTCTATTCTATTCTATTCTATTCTTATTTATATTCTATTCTATTCTATTCTTATTTCTGTTCTATTCTATTCTTATTTCTGTTCTATTCTGTAATTCTATTCTATTCTATTCTTATTTATATTCTATTCTATTCTTATTTATATTCTATTCTATTCTATTCTTATTTCAATTCTTATTTCAATTCTATTCTATTCTGTAATTCTATTCTATTCTATTCTATTCTATTCTATTCTATTCTATTCTTATTTATATTCTATTCTATTCTTATATATATTCTATTCTATTCTTTTCTATTCTATTCTATTCTTATTTCTATTCTATTCTATTCTATTCTATTCTTATTTCTGTTCTATTCTGTAATTCTATTCTATTCTATTCTATTCTATTCTATTCTATTCTATTCTATTCTATTCTATTCTTATTTCTGTTCTATTCTGTAATTCTATTCTATTCTTATTTATATTCTATTCTGTTCTTTTCTATTCTTTTCTATTCTGTTCTAATTTATATTCTATTGAATGGTTTAGCAACTAAATCTGACTACCTATAGCCAACATGACCTGTAAATTAACCAACATTAAATGGATGCCGCCTTACCTGGATTTATTTACTTTTTCTTGACAAAGCACCTCTTATGCACAGCATTCCCCAAGGCAGTCAGTCATCAAAACAAAACAAAGCTTCCGATCTAAAAATACTTCTCCAACCCAAGACTGAACTCCAGAGCAGCAGGAACCACCCAATATCCACGAAAGAGCAGCAAAACCATTTGCTGGGTCATGTCGCTGCAGGCAATGTGGAACGCTCAATTTTCACAACTGTTGCAAGGAAAAGGGAGAAATTGTGTTTGCAAAAATCAGCTGCAGGGAGCCCCGAAGAACATGGGGCAATGGAGGGGGGGCCTCGAGGCAAAAAAGTCAAGATGGCGGACGACTAGCTTAATTTTTTGGCAACCATGTAGATACCCCCTGAGCTCTGATTCGCCACTATCTTCCCAGCTGGATTGCATTGGGGTAGATCAGGGGTCTCCAAACGTGGCCCTTTTATGACTTCTGGATTTCAACTCCCAGAATTCCTCAGCCAGCATGGGGGAACTATGGCCAATTCATGACTGGTGGACTTCAACTCCCAGAATTCCTGAGCCAGCATGGGGGAACTATGGCCCCCTTCATGACTTGAGGACTTCAACTCCCAGAATTCCTCAGCCAGAATGGGGGAACTGTGGCCCCTTCATGACTTGTGGACTTCAACTCCCAGAATTCCTCAGCCAGCATGGGGGAACTGTGGCCCCTTCATGACTGGTGGAGTTCAACTCCCAGAATTCCTCAGCCAGCATGGGGGAACTATGGCCAATTCATGACTGGTGGACTTCAACTCCCAGAATTCCTGAGCCAGCATGGGGGAACTATGGCCCCCTTCATGACTCGCGGACTTCAACTCCCAGAATTCCTCAGCCAGCATGGGGGAACTGTGGCCCCTTCATGACTCGTGGACTTCAACTCCCAGAATTCCTCAGTCAGCATGGGGGAACTGTGGCCCCTTCATGACTCGTGGACTTCAACTCCCAGAATTCCTCAGTCAGCATAGGGGAACTATGGCCCCTTTATGACTTGTGGACTTCAACTCCCAGATTTCCTGAGCCAGCCTGGCTCAGCTTGGAAACCTCTAACTTTCCCCTCAGCATGGCTGGCTTAGGAATTCTGGGAGTTGAAGTCCACAAGTCATAAAAGGGCCAAGTTTAAAGACCCCTGGGGTAGATTTTGCAGAGGTGGTTTAGATCCTATTACCTTTGCAGGTGCTGTAACGGGTCCAAAAAGTAAGCTTGAGGAATAGGAGGAAGAAGCACAACAAAGACAATGGCTTAAAAGAAAAGAAAAGAAAAGAAATTTGAGTCTACCCCAGAACTGTAATTGGAGAAAGTGTCTCAAATGTGACCCTGCCATAGGATAAAAGCAGAGAAGGGAGAATTGCCAAATTCTGTTGCATAACCTTACAATAAAGTTTTAATAATAATAATAATAATAATAATAATAATAATAATAATAATAATAATAATAATAATAATAATAATAATACGAAATAAAGTATTCACAGGAACAGAATTGGACGAACTGCAAAGGTTTACCCAGGGGCAAAGAAATCAAAGCCTTGCCAGAAGTAATTCAGAATGCAGAGGCAAACCAGGGGGAGTTGGCAATGAAGGAATCCAGCAGAGATATACAACTGTTCTCATTTGGAAACCAGGCACCTCTTCCTCAGGAAGAACAAAACCCTCTAACTAAAGACATAAAAGGATGGAAACAAAGAATAACTGAGCATCTAGAACAGCACAAAAACAACAGAATAAGGCTGCCTGCATTGAAGCCTGTTCCAAAGAAACAGCTAGCACAAGCATTAAAAGATGCAAATACTGCAATATCAAATATAAGCACCAATGCACGGCAAGAAACCAACCAACTAATGTACAGCACAGCTGCAGTTATAGCTGAATACCTGGGATGCAAAATCAACAAAGAAAAAACACAAACAAACAGTGCACCACAAAAATGGAAGGTTAGACTAGAAAATAAGATCAGCAAGTTAAGATCACATGCAAGCAAGCTAGAACAGATGGAAGAAAAGAAGCTGAAGAACAAGAAGACCAAAGAATACCTAATCAAGAAATACCACTTAGAAACAAGGAAGATCAAGGAAGCACTGGAAATAATAAAGCAGCAAATAACAGCTATTGTATAGCCAGGAAAATCAGTAGATACGAAGCTCGAGTTGCAAACTATAGGCAGAACCTCCAATTTCAATCCAATCAGAAACGTTTCTACCAATCCATCAATGGAGAAACTGCAATGAATCAGTCAGTACCTGACAAGGAAGAAACAGTGCAGTTCTGGAAGCAGAGATGGGATAACCCAAAGAAATACAACAAGGATGCGGCTTGGTTAAAAGAGGTGGATGCAAATAAAACAGAAGTTGAAATGAAAGAACTAGTAATAATAACGACAATGGTAGGAAAAAAGAGCAAGGAAAATCAAAAATTGGTCAGCACCAAGTGAAGATGAACTGCATGGGTTTTGGTTGAAACATCTAACTGTTATACACCCACTCATTGCCAAGCAGTTCAACAATATACTACAAGGAGGAGAAATTGAAAAGTGGCTAACAACTGGGAAAACCTACCTAATAATGACAAATCCAGCAAAAGGGGCAACACCAGGCAACTACAGGCCAATTACCTGCTTACCAACAACTTTCAAATTACTAACTGGTGTGGTAGCTGATGCAGTACAACAGCATCTAGTTGAAAACAATCTCTTTCCACCTGAGCAGAAAGGAAACCGCCCCAATAGCAGAGGAACAAAAGATCAACTGCTAATAGACAAAATGATCTTGGAAAACTGCAAGAAAAGGAAGACCAACCTGAATGTGGCATGGATTGACTACAAAAAGGCACTTGACTCTCTGCCACATGACTGGATAATCAAGTGCCTAGAAATAACAGGAGTCAGTAGAAACATCAGAAAATTTGTGCAAAGATCAATGGCACAATGGAAGACACAGTTGCAGATCAATGGTGAGAGACTGGGAGAGGTTAACATCAAGAGAGGAATCTTTCAAGGAGATTCATTATCACCATTACTATTTGTTATTGCCCTGTTTCCTCTGTCAACAATACTGAATAACTCAGGACATGGCTATCAAACATCAAAAACATCTGCCAGACTATCCCACCTCCTTTACATGGATGATCCGAAGCTGTATGGAAAAACATCATCTGAAATAGAATCGCTGCTCAACACTGTCTGTATATATAGCCAAGATATTGCAATGGAGTTTGGCTTGGACAAGTGTGCCACACTTACGATCAAACAAGGAAAAATAGTGAAAACTGAAGGAATCAAGATGCCCCACGAAAATAACATTCAGAGTCTAGATGAGGAAGATTACTACAAATACTTGGGTATCCATCAAGCTGACAACATCAAGCACACTGAAGTCAAGAAAAAGATTAGAGGTGAATACATCAAGAGAGTGAAGAAGATCTTAAAGTCCAAACTCAATGGAGGAAATACCATAAAGGCAATCAACACCTGGGCAATTCCAGTCATTAGATACACAGCTGGAATCGTGGACTGGACTCAAGCAGAACTAAAAGCAATGGATAGGAAGACCAGAAAAACAATGACAATGAATAATCATGCCCTTCATCCACGCAGTGACATTGACAGACTTTATCTACCAAGGCAAATAGGTGGGTGTGGAATGCTGCAAGTACATCAGATGGTTGAAGAAGAAAAAATGGCTTTGGAAGAATATCTTAAAAACAATGATGAAGATGCACTGAAATTAGCATATCACGAAGGCTTACTGACTACTGGAGAGACCAAACTGGCCTACAAGAAAGACCAAATGAAGAACAGAATAGAGGCATGGGAAGACAAAGCACTACATGGCCAGTACATTAAAAAAAATAGCCAGGAAAGCAGATAATAAAAAGACCTGGCAATGGCTAAGAGCAGGAAAATTGAAGAAAGAGACCAAGGGGCTAATTCTGGCTGCACAAGACCAAGCCTTAAGGACAAATGCATATAAAGTCAAAATTGAGAAGGCAGCAACAGACAGTAAGTGCCGCCTATGCAAAGAAGCTGAAGAAACAGGGGAACACCTGGTGAGCTGCTACAAGAAGATCGCCCAGACTGACTACAAGCAGCGGCATGACAAAGTAGCAACAATGGTGCATTGGAAGATCTGCAAGAAATATCATTTGCCTGTAAGCAAGAACTGGTGGGATCATAAAATAGAGAAAGTCATACCGGTAGAAAATGATAAAGTTAAACTGTTCTGGCACTTCAGAATTCAAACAGACAAGCACCTGCAACATAACACCCCAGACTTAACAATTGTCGATAAGAAAGACAAAAAAGTCTGGATAGTGGACGTGGCAGTGCCTGGAGACAGCAAAATAGACAAGAAAGAACTGGAGAAATAACAAAATACAAAGACCCACAAATAGAAATAGAGAGACTGGGGCAAAGGCAAGCAAGGGTCGTACCAATAGTCATAGGCGCCTTGGGTGCAATCCCAAAACAACTGGAGCACCACTTGAACACCATCATCGGCATTGACAAATTCTCCATGAGTCAATTGCAAAAGGCAGCCTTACTAGGAACTGCTTCCATCCTGCGACGAGATCTGTAACACCATCAAACATCCACATCTGCCCATCCCAGGTCCTGGGTAAGGACTCGATAGGTAGACAAAAATGCCAAATCCAGTCTGAACATCTGGCTGACTGTGCGATGATTAATAATAATAATAATAATAATAATAATAATAATAATAATAATAATAATAATAATAATGATGATGATGATGATGATGATAGTTGGAAGGGACCTTGGAGGTCATCTAATCCAACCCCCTGCTCAGGCAGGAAACCCTATACCATTTCAGACAAAGGGCTGTCCAGTCTCTTCTTAAAAACCTCCAATGTTGGAGCATTCACCGCTTCTGGAGGCCAGGAGTTCCACTAGTTAATTGTTCTCACTGTCAGGAAGTTTCTCCTTACTTCCAGGTTGCTTCTCTCCTTGATCAGTTTCCCTCCAATGTTTCTCATTCTGTCTTCAGGCGCTTTGGAGAATAGCTTGACTCCCTCTTCTTTGGGGCAGCCCCTGAGATACTGGAGCACGGCTATCATGTTCCCACTTGTCCTTCTCTTCACTAGAACATAGTATATAGAATAATAGAGCTGGAAGGGACCTTGGAGATCTTCTAGTCCATCCCCCTGCTCAATCAGGAGACCCTAGATCAGAGGTAGGCCACCTTGGCTCTTTTATGACTCGTGGACTTTTGTGACTCCCAGAGCCAAGGTGGCCTACCCCTGCCCTAGACCATCCTAGACAAATGGCTGTCTGGTCTTCTTAAAAACCTCCAGTGTTGGAGTAACTACAACTTCTGGAGGCAAGGAGTTCCACTGGTTCATTGTTCTCACTGTGAGGAAATTCCTCTTTATTTCTAGGTTGCTTCTCTCCTTGATGAGTTTCCATCCGTTGCTTCTTGTCCTGCCTTCTTCAGGTGCTTCGGAGAATAGCTTGACTCCCTCTTCTTTGGGGCAGCCCCTCGAATACTAAAATACTGCTACCATGTTCCCCCCTCGTCCTTCTCTTCATTAAACTAGACAGATCCAATTCCATATGACTCTACCGATTTCACACAGAGGAAGAATTAAAAATTTCAGCCTCCAAATATCTTGGGACTGTTAGATAAACTCCAGAGCTGCGCTAGGAAAACCAACAAACCCACGTCAGGGTTGTGTATTACACAACAGAGCAACAAGACCCAAAGGATCTCCACGGCACTAATGCAGATAGTCCTTGACTAATGACAGTCCGTTTACTGACCACTCCATGTTTACAACGGCACGGAAAAAAGGAACTTATGACGGTTGCTCACACTTAACGACCGTTGCAGCACCTCCCCCCCCGTGGTCACGTGACCAAAATTCAGAGGCTCAGCAACTGGCATGTACTTATGACGGTTGCTGTGTCCCGGGGGGGGGTCACAGGTGATCTCCTTCCCGATCTTCTGACAGGCAAAGTCCATGGGGGAAGCCCGTTTCACTTAACGAGTGTGTTGCACACGTAACGACCACGGTGATTCACTTAGCGACCATGGGGGCAAAACTCGCTTAACCATGGTCTCACTTAACGACGGAAATCTGGGGCTCGGTTGTGTACCTGTACACAACGGAGCGAGAAGGCCCAAGTGTCCTCGGTGGGGCCGTCTCTCCCTGCTCCCGCAATCCAAGTTACGTAACTCTTGACAGTCATGAACCGGGGTTTAAAAAGGATTGTTGGGCCAAAGGGCAAAGCAGATGAAGCCCAAATATTTGTTCAGAAGTTGTGTCCAAGTTCTTTTGTGCAATCTTCCCGAGGGGCTGTAGGGGTGAGCTGGGGTAGGAGAGGAAAGGGCTGTGTGTGTGTGTGTGTGTGTGTGTGTGTGTGTGTGTGTGTGTGTGTGTGTGTTTTAAACCTGCAACTCTCCAGCTGGGCTAGGTTTACAGGTAATCCTGGACTTCCCCCCCACTCCCGAGTTTTCTAACATTTTATTAGATTATAAAATAGAATATAGACACACAAAACTTCCTGACAGTGAGAACAATAAATCCAGTGGAACAACCTGCCTTCAGAAGCGGTGAATGCTCCAACCCTGGAAGTTTTTAAGAAGAGGCTGGACAGCCATTTGTCTGAAATTTATTTATTTATTTATTTATTGGACTTGTATGCCGCTCCTCTCCGGAGACTCGGAGCGGCTTACAACATATATAAATGTTATAGGGTTTCCTGCCTGAGCAGGAGGTTGGACTAGATGACCTCCAAGTTCCCTTCCAACTTTATTCTATTCTATTCTATTCCTGAAATGGTATAGGGTATCCTTCCTGAGCAGGGGGTTGGACTAGATGACCTCCAAGGCCCCTTCCAATCCTGTTATTCTATTCTATTCTATTCTATTCTATTCTATTCTATTCTATTCTATTCTAAACTCTTATCATTATTCTATTCTATTCTATTCTATTCTATTCTATTCTATTCTATTCTATTCCTGAAATGGTATAGGATTATCTGCCTGAGCAGGGGGTTGGACTAGATGATCTACAAGGTCCCTTCCAACTCTGTTATTCTATTCTATTCTATTCTATTCTATTCTATTCTATTCTATTCTATTCTATTCTATTCTATTCTATTCTATTCTAAACTCTATCATTATTCTATTCTATTCTATTCCTGAAATGCTATAGGGTTATCTGTCTGAACAGGGGGTTGGACTAGATGACCTACAAGGTGCCTTCCAACTTTTTATTATTATTGTTGTTGTTGTTGCTGCTGCTGCTGCTGTTGTTATTATTATTATATAAAATATTATTATTTGTCCCTAAAGGGACAAAACACTTTCCCTTAGATATTTTACTAACTTTCAGCAACAACAAAAAAAGCCTTCATTTTAAACCCTGGTTTAAACTAGTTTCCCAAAACTTTTTGGAAATTTCTCTCTGTATTTTATATTTTGACAAACGAATCAAACTACTGTGACCAAACTCGAAAAGTGCGAAATGCCTTTTGCCAATCTCAAGAGGGCAAGCCAAAATTTACCCACGCGGTACGTGTTCTCGCTTGACTTGAACTAAATCATCTGCATCCCAGGATTTTGCCTCCAGGAATCCTGTTCCAAGGAAAATGAGACGCTGAACTTGCAAATGGGCTGGGTGCCATTGTGTTGCAACACCCGAGGAAATAAATAAATAAATGGGAAAAGAAAGAAAAAGAAAGAAAGAAATAAAGAAGAAAGAGAGACAGAGAGAGAGAAAGGAAGGAAGGAAGGAAGGAAGGAAGGAAGGAAGGAAGGAAGAAAAAAAGGAAGGAAGGGAGAAGGAAAGAAAGAAAGAAGGAAAGAAAGAAAGGAAGGAAGGAAGGAAGGAAGGAAGAAGGAAAGAAAGAAAGAAGGAAAGAAAGAAAGAAGGAAAGAAAGAAAGAAAGAAAAAGGAAGGAAGGAAGGAAGAAAGAAAGAAAGGAAGGAAGGAAGGAAGAAGGAAAGAAAGAAAGAAGGAAAGAAAGAAAGAAAAAGGAAGGAAGAAAGGAAGAAAGGAAGGAAGAAGGAAAGAAAGAAAGAAAAAGGAATGAAGGAAGAAGGAAAGAAAGAAAAAGAAAGGAAGGAAGGAAGGAAGGAAAGAAGAAAGAAAGAAAGAAAGAAAGAAAGAAAGAAAGAAAGAAAGAAAGAAAGAAAGAAAGAAAGAAAGAAAGAAAGAAAGAAAGAAAGAAAGAAAGAGGAAAGTCTCATCTGAATTAAAAAAAAAAATAGCTGCAATTCAGCGATGGGGAAATTTCTCTATGGCAGGAGAAGTTGGTGAGAACCGAAATGGCTTTGGGGATGATTGTAGGGAGGAAAAAAATGGAAAGATTTTGCAAAAGCCACAATGTTGGCAAAGATGGTGGAACTTATCAAAAAAATAATAATAATTAGAAAGACAAGATCTACGTTTAGGGCTGGCTGGGAAGCCTTTATAGGCATTTGCATGAAACAGAAAAAATAAAATAAAATAAATATATGATTGATGGCTTTGAGGATTAGTCAGGATAGATTAGACTCATGTCTCATGTTGTAGCTATGCTGGAGCTTCAGGGAAAGAGGCAAATTGTATGATTGAGCTTATAAGGTAAAGAAAATGGAAAGTTGCTTCTTTATATCTCCCTTCCTTCGATTTGTCTATTTTTCCTCTCTTGCACCTTTCGTTTTCGTCTCTGTCTTTTTTGCGGTCTATTTATTTTTTATATTACTTGTAGTTGCTTTTTACTTTTTCCCCCCTTCTTAAAACAAAAGCTTGAATACAGAAATACACAGAAACAGGAAGAACAGCAAAAGCACGAACTCTCTTGTGATGGATAGTCCTTGGCTTAGTGGCCATTCAGAGTTACGACGGAACCACTCAAATGTACTTAGGAGAGGGATTCAAAGTTTTTTTTAATCTTCTCTAAAAATAACTTTAATGAAATATATAAAGAGAGCCAGTTTGGTCTAGTGCAGGGGTTCTCAACCTTGGCAACTTTAAGACTTGTGGACTTCAATTCCCAGAATTCCTCAGCCAGCTTTGCTGGCTGAGGAATTCTGGGAGTTGAAGTCCACAAGTCTTAAAGTTGCCAAGGTTGAGAACCCCTGGTCTAGTGGTTAAGGTGCTGGCCGAAAGGACCAGGAGACGGGGAGTTCTAGTCCCGCCCTAGGCATAAAATTGACAGGGTGACTTTGGGCCAATCACCAGGAGAGGGTGAGTGCTAGTCCCGCCTTAGGGACGAAAGCCGGCCGTTGGTTTAGTAACCGTTCAAAGTTCCCACGGCAGTGGAAAAAGTGACATTTGACCGTTTTTCACCCTTACGACCGTCGCAGCATCCCCTCATGGTCACATAATCAAAATTCAGCTGCTGGGCCGTTGACTCGTATTTATGACGGCCACACAGTGTCCCCTGGAGTCACATGATATCCTTTTACGACCTTTGGGCCAGCGAAGTCAATGGGGGGGGGAAGCCATAATAATAATAATGATGATGATGATGATGATGATGATGTTAGAAGGGACCTGGTGATTGGTTCAAAGTCACCCAGCCAGCTTTTGTGCCTAAGGCGGGACTAGAACTCACCGTCTCCTGGTGATTGGCCCAAAGTCACCCAGCTGGCTTTCATGGCTGAGGCGGGACTAGAACTCCCCGTCTCCTGGTCCTTTAGGCCAGCACCTTAACCACTAGACCAAACTGGCTCTCTTTATATATTTCATTAAAGTTATTTTTAGAGAAGATAAAAAAAAACTTTGACTCCCTCTCCTAGGTACATTTGAGTGGTTCCGTCGTAACTCTGAATGGCCAATAAGCCAAGGACTATCCATCACAAGAGAGTTCGTGCTTTTGCTGTTCTTCCTGTTTCTGTGTATTTCTGTATTCAAGCTTTTGTTTTAAGAAGGGGGGGGATAAGGACAACCATACGCAATCTGTTCTTAAAACTAAAGTGGCCAACTTTTTTACAATGAAAAGGAGGACACAAATAAATTGAAGAAAGAAACATCGTAAAGAAAAGAAACATTTTATTCATTGCAACAATAATACAGAATACACTATAACATGATAAATGCATAATAAAAAACATTGGTAACAATAACATTTTATATTGTAATTCTGCTTACATGCTGCACCCCCGCCTGCAGCTGCCCCGCCAGCACTGCTGCCCCGCTGTGTAGAGTGGGCCCCGCGGCTCCTAAAGCACCAGCTGTGCCGTCAACACACCCCGCCTGCAGCCGCCCCGCCAGCACCACCGTCCACCCTGCGTAGCCCTGTGTAGAGCAGGCCCCGCGACTCCCACAGCATGGGGGGCAGCCGGCCACCGCCGCCCCTCACACCCCCGCCTGCAGCCGCCCCGCCAGCACCACCGTCCACCCTGCGCAGCCCTGTGTAGAGCAGGCCCCGCGGCTCCCACAGCACGGGGGGCATCCGGCCACCGCCGCCCCTCACACCCACTCCTGCAGCCGCCCCGCCAGCACCAACGTCCATCCTGCGCAGCCCTGTGTAGAGCAGGCCCCGTGGCTCCCACAGCATGGGGGGCAGCCGGCCACTGCTGCCTCTCACAGCCCCCACCTGCAGCCGCCCCGCCAGCACCACCGTCCACCCTGCGCAGCCCTGTGTAGAGCAGGCCCCGCGGCTCCCACAGCACGGGGGGCAGCCGGCCACCGCCGCCCCTCACACCCCCGCCTGCAGCCGCCCCGCCAGCACCACCATCCATCCTGTGCAGCCCTGTTTAGAGCAGGCCCAGTGGCTCCCACAGCCGCCCCTCACACCCCCGCCCGCAGCAGCCCTGCCACCCGTGCCTCTTACGCCAACAGCCATTACTGCCCTAGCAGGGCCGAAGATCAAGAGAAAGTCACCATGGCGTCGCCGCTCCAGTCTCCTCCTGGTATCTTCGGGACTAGGCGATGGTGTCGTTGGGTAGCAGGGAGGGGCGCAAAGTTCCTGCCAATTCGCCTTCACTGCAGACAACTTACAGGTGCAAAGTTTGCCGGCCGGGTGTTTTGGTGCGCTCAGCAGCAATTCCCATTGGCTTTCGAAAGCCCATAGCGGGAGTAGCACAGCTCATGCGAAAGTTGAAAAAAAAACCATCAAAAAAAGGGTGCCGGAACGCCGTTCTGAGAGTTCTATGAGGGGGAAAAAAAAAGCCCTGCAGATTAGTCTCCAAAGATCGAAAAGGAGGACATGTGGGAGGACACTTTTCTCTCTTTTTTCCTCCTAACTCACACTCATTTTCTCCACATGCCTTACCAAAATAAAACCCAATGCAAAACCCAATGACCCCACCCCTCCTCGCCAGGAGGACCAAACCAGGGCCCTGGGCAGAACCAGCCCTTTAGGGCCTTCCAGAAGAGAGCCAAAGTGAGGGCCGATCCCATCTCCGCAAGGATGATGCTCCAGAGGAGGGAGCCACCACAGAGAAGGCACCCCCTTAAGAGAGCCCCCCCTAACATCTGTCTCCCTGCTTTGGCCGGTTGAGTAGATATGATTGGCAGAAGATCCCCATGTGGATAGGACAGGGGTAGGGAACCTTGGCTCTTTTATGACTTCTGGACTTCAACTCCCAGAATTCCTCAGCCAGCATGGGGGAACTATGGCCCCTTCATGACTGGTGGACTACAACTCCCAGAATTCCTCAGTCAGCAGGGGGGAACTGTGGCCCCTTCATGACTGGTGGACTACAACTCCCAGAATTCCTCAGCCAGCGTGGGGGAACTATGGCCCCTTCATGACTGGTGGACTACAACTCCCAGAATTCCTCAGCCAGCAGGGGGGAACTATGGGCCCTTGATGACTTGTGGACTTCAACTTCCAGAATTCCTCAGCCAGCAGGGGGGAACTGTGGCCCCTTCATGACTGGTGGACTTCAACTCCCAGAATTCCTGAGCCAGCATGGGGGAACTATGGCCCCCTTCATGACTCGTGGACTTCAACTCCCAGAATTCCTGAGCCAGAATGGCTCAGCTTGGAAACTCTCCCTTTCCCCTCAGCATGGCTGGCTCAGGAATTCTGGGAGTTGAAGTCCACCAGTCGTAAAAGAGCCGAGGTTGCCAAGGTTGAGTCTAAACTAGTGTCTTTCTTCTCCAGGGCCAAGGCAACACACCTGGTGGCCTCTTAAAAGCCTGCTGAGCTGGTCCAACCAGGGATGGGCCCAACTTTCTCGGCTCTCCGGTTTCTCTTTCCTCCAGCGCTACCCGAATTCCACCCCAACCTGCCATCTTCCCGGAAGGCTGCCCGGGGCGCCTGGGAGGGAGCCCCCAAATGTCCCTGTGAACAGCCCCCCTAGCCCTCTCCCAAATGACCTCCCTTTCCTGCAGCCTTTTCTTAACAGCCTTCATTCTGCAGGAATCACGAGCAACAGTAACTTTTAGCTGTTTGCTGTGTGAAACAAGAGGAAAAATAAGGGGATGTTCTTGCTTTTGATATTTGGACCAGAAGGATAAAATAAAAAGAGTCAGGCGGTAACTTTAGAGAAAGAGGTAAAATTTATAAGTTTTGAGCTGATGATTTATTTTTTTTTTGGTTCTTTGCTGTTGTCGTTTCGATCCGGGTTCCAACGAAACCCCACCGGTATTCTCAAGCCACTTTCTAGAACTAGTCCTCCGTTTACGACCACTGCCAAGCAAGACAGTGGTTAAGCAAGCTTTGTCCCGCTTTACGACCTTTCTTGCCACAGTTGCTAAGTGAATCACTGCGGTTCTTAAGTGAGTCACGCTGTCGTTAAGCGAATCAGGGGAACAACCAGTGGAACCACCTGCCTCCAGAAGCGGTGAATGGCTCCAACATTGGACGTCTTTAAGAAGAGACTGGACAGCCCTTTGTCCGAAATGGTAGAGGGTTTCCTGCCTGAGCAGGGGGCTGGACTAGATGATCTCCAAGGTCCCTTCCAACTTTATTATTATTATTATTATTATCATCATCATCATCATCACCATCATCATTAGGATATCATGTGACTCCGGGGGACACTGTGCGACCATCATAAATACGAGTCAATGGCCCAACGGCTGATTTTTGATCACGTGACCAGGAGGGGATGCTGCGACGGTCGTAAGTGTGAAAAACGGTCACATGTCACTTTTTCCACTGCCGTGGTAACTTTCAACGGTCCGTGCTCAATTATCACCCAAAACATCCATTATGTTTTTTTTTCCCCAAATGAGCAAAGGGCAGGATCCAACTAGCAAAAAAAAGGATGGTTTTCTTTTGTTTTTCCCAAGGAACCATCCCACTCTCTCCTCCAGGGTGTTTCTTCTTCTTCTCCTGCGTCTTTCAACCCTCGCCTGGATCCCAACTCCTTTCCAGATCTGTCTTTAATTAAAAAGCCACAATTGCCTCCTGGAAAAAGTTCTCGTCTTGTGTCTCTCTCCCCCCCCCCCCCCCGTTGATTCTGGAGAAGTTGCAGATGGGGGGGAAGACAGAGAGAGAGAGAGAGAAGAGAGAGAAGAGAGAGAGAGAGAAGAGAAAGAGAGAGAGAAAAGAGAGACAAGAGAGAGAGACAAGAGAAAGAGAGAGAGAGAGAGAAAAGAGAGACAAGAGAGAGAGACAAGAGAGAGAGACAAGAGAACGAGAGAGATGAGAGAGAGAGAGGGAGAGAAGAGAAAGAGAGAGAGAGAAGAGAGCTCTCAACAACAACAACCTTGTGAGGTGGGTTGGGCTTAGTAGCCCAAAATCACCCAGCTGGCTTTCGTGCCTAAGGCAGGACTAGAACTCACTGCCTCCTGGTGATTGGCCCAGAGTCACCCAGCCGGCTTTCATGCCTAAGGCGGGACTAGAACTCACCGTCTCCTGGTGATTGGCCCAGAGTCACCCAGCCGGCTTTTGTATATAAGGTGGGACTAGAACTCACCGTCTCCTGGTGATTGGCCCATAGTCACCCAGCCGGCTTTCATGCCTAAGGCGGGACTAGAACTCACCGTCTCCTGGTGATTGGCCCAGAGTCACCCAGCTGGCTTTCATGCCTAAGGCGGGACTAGAACTCACCGTCTCCTGGTGATTGGCCCAGAGTCACCCAGCCGGCTTTCATGCCTAAGGTGGGACTAGAACTCACCGTCTCCTGGTGACTGGCCCAAAGTCACCCAGCCAGCTTTTGTATCTAAGGCAGGACTAGAACTCACTGCCTCCTGGTGATTGGCCCAGAGTCACCCAGCCGGCTTTCGTGCCTAAGGCGGGACTAGAACTCACCATCTAGTGTTGGAGCATTCACACCTTCTGAGGGCAGGTGGTTCCACTGGTTGTTCCACTGATTCACTTAATGACGTTGTGACTCACTTAAGAACCACAGTGATTCACTTAGCAACCGTGGCAAGAAAGGTCGTAAAGCTGAAAGAAGCTTGCTTAACCACTGTCTTGCTTGGCAGTGGTCGTAAATTGAGGACTAGCTCTAGAAAGTGGCTTGAGAATTCCGGTGGGGTTTCATTGGAACCCAGATCGAAACGACAACAGCAAAGAACCAAAAAAAAAAAAAAAAAATCAGCTCAAAACTTATAAATTTTACCTCTTTCTCTAAAGTTAGTTCCCCCATGCTGGCTCAGGAATTCTGGGAGTTGAAGTCCCCAAGTCATGGGGGGGCCATAGTTCCCCCACGCTGGCTGAGGAATTCTGGGAGTTGAAGTCCACGAGTCATGAAGGGGCCATAGTTCCCCCACGCTGGCTCAGGAATTCTGGGAGTTGAAGTCGAGAAGTCATAAAAGAGCCAAGGTGCCCTACCCCTGTCCTATCCGCATGGGGATCTTCTGCCAATCATATCTACTCAACCGGCCAAAGCAGGGAGACAGATATTAGGGGGGGCTCTCTTAAGGGGGTGCCTTCTCTGTGGTGGCTCCCTCCTCTGGAGCATCATCCTTGCGGAGATGGGATCGGCCCTCACCTTGGCTCTCTTCTGGAAGGCCCTAAAGGGCTGGTTCTGCCCAGGGTCCTGTTTTGGTCCTCCTGGTGAGGAGGGGTGGGGTCATTGGGTTTTGCATTGGGTTTTATTTTGGTAAGGCATGTGGAGAAAATGAGTGTGAGTTAGGAGGGGGAAAAAAGAGAGAGAGAGAGAGAGAGGAGAGAGGGAGGGGGAGGGGGAGGAAAGAGAAAGAGGAAGAAAGGAAGGAAGGAAAAAAAGAAAGAAAGGGAGAAAGAAAGAGAGAGAGAGAGAAAGGAAGAGAGAAAGAAAGAAAAAGTGAAAGAGAGAGAAAGAAAGAAAGAGAGAGAGAGAAAGGGAGAGAGAAAGAAAGAAAGAAAGAAAGAAAAAGAGAAAGGAAGGAAGGAAGTAAAGAAGGAAGGAGAGAGGGAGGAAGGGAAGAAAGAAACAAAAAGCAAGATAGAAAGAGAAAGGGAGAGAAAGAAAAAGAAGGAAGGAAGGAAGGAAGGAAGGAAGAAAGGAAGGAAAAAAGGAAGAGAAAGGGAGAAAGGAAGAGAGAGAGAGAAAGGAAGAGAGAAAGAAAGAAAAAGAGAAAGAGAGAAAGAGAGAGAAAGAAAGAAAGACAGAGAGAGAGAGAGAGAGAAAGGGAGAGAGAAAGAAAGAAAGAAAAAGAGGAAGGAAGGAAGGAAGGAAGGAAGGAAGGAAGGAAGGAAGGAAGGAAGGAAGACATCTGAGCAAACCATAGATGAACAAAAGACTTGCATCCACACTGATAAATCATAGTTACCAGATGCTTCAATATAGTTGGTGATGGGGGGGGGAATGTGCCAACCACACATTGCACTCCATTATCAACAAAACCCAAAAGCACAACTGGTTGTGCAGCCAACACCCGAAACTGGAATGCCACTGACACCCCCTCCTCCATGACAGGGCACAGCAGAAGCGATGAGGCATAAGATGAGAGATAAACTAGCTACAATCAGTTCCCAGGAACGGTTAGTAAAGTTCAGATGGAAAAGTACCATCAAGGAAGAAGAAAACACAAAGATATGGGATAGGGGGTACCTTGCTCAAGAGTAGCAACTGGGAGAGGGACCTCGGAGTCCTAGTGGACCATCCCTTAAACATGAGCCAGCCATGTGCTGCAGCTGCCGAAAAGGCCAACACAGTGCTGGGCTGCATCAACAGAGGGAGAGAATCAGGATCAGGTGAAGAGTTAATACCACTTTACAAGGCCTTGGTAAGGCCACACTTGGAATACGGCATCCAGTTTTGGTCACCACGATGTAAAGAAGATGCTGAGACTCTAGAAAGAGTGCAGAGAAGAGCAACAAAGATGATCAGAGGACTGGAGGCTAAAACATATAAGGAAAGGCTGCTGGAATCGGGAATGTCTAGTTTAATGAAGAGAAGGATGAGGGGGGACATGATAGCAGCCTTCCAGTATCTCAGGGGCTGCCCACAAAGAAGAGGGAGTCAAGCTATTCTCCAAAGCACCTGAAGGCAGGACAAGAAGCAACGGATGGAAACTCATCAAGGAGAGAAGCTACATGGAACTAAGGAGAACTTTCCTAACAGTGAGAACAATTGGAACAACCTGCCTCCAGAAGCGGTGAATGCTGCAACACTGTGAGGTTTTAAGAACAGATTGCCTTTGGTTGAACTTTCACATGGACATAAAGAATATACTTAATTATCTTTACAAATAGCTCAAGATGGAGAACGTATCCAGCACACTTTCCTCCTCCTATTTTCCCCACAACACCAATCTTGTGAGGTGGGCCAGGTTGGGCTGAGACACAGGAGCCAGCCCATGGTCACCCAGCTGGCTTTCATGGCTGGCTTTCAGGGCTAAGGCGAGACTAGAACTCTCCATCTCCTGGTGAATGGCCCAAAGTCACCTAGCTGGCTTTCATGCCTAAGGCAGAACTAGAACTCACCGTCTCCTGGTGATTGGCCCAAAGTCACCCAGCTGGCTTTCATGTCTAAGGCGGGACTAGAACTCACCGTCTCCTGCTTTTTAGCCTGGTGCCTTCAGCCCTAGACCAAGCTATATCATAAATATCCATGCCAACCCAATCTCCGGCTGTGTCCTTCTAATTCCAAGCGTCTTTTATTTCTCAGGAATACCCGTTCTTCCAGCCAAACCAAGCAGCCAGCTGCAGAATATAATTTCAGGCTGGTCAGTCCCGTCCTCCTCTTTCTTTTTGCAACTTGTCACACCTGATATTTGTGGTTTTTTTGGTCAAGGAGATCTTGATTATCTCAGGAACAGCCCCCACCCCCCAAGATGTTAACTGCAATAGTCCAACTTGATTCCGATCACAAAATGTGCACCCGGAGCCTGTCAACAACAGCCACTGGAAAGACTCGGATGCAATCTGTCCCAATTTCAGTTCCCTGGTGTAATTAGGGCCCTGTTACCCAAGGAGAAGCTATTAAAATGGATAATCTCAGCGATAGGATGTAGGAGGGTAGCCACGATAAGGATAGAGCCTTAAGGAGAGCATGAGTGGAATGGAAACAGGCGTTTTACAAAACTTCTGCTTTTTTTCCTTCTTGCATTTACTCTTCCGGCTGTTGCTCGAACTAGGAACTTCTGAAACTTCCTCTGAAACTTCTCAAAAGTTTTGTATTAAGAGGAACTCAGAAAAAATGAAAGGAAGTCTTGGAGAGGACATCAGCCAGGGTTTTAGAGTCGGGGTGGGAAGTTGGAAATTCCCTCCCCCTCCCCCCCCCGCGTGACCTTCCCATAAGGGACTTTATTCCAGATGGGGTGTGGCCCATTAGGAGCCTAGGGTGGAGTAAGACTGTAGTAGCCATGCAAAGCAGATGGAGGGCGTTCTTCTGATTTGGAAAGGACATTCTCGGTCACCCCTCCTCAAAGGAGGTGGAAATTTCCTCCAGCCTGACGTTAGCTGTTCCTTTTCCTCCTTGCTTGCTTCCCCGTCAGGGCAGTGCTCACACCTTACTCCAAGGAGGTCCATGGGGTCTGCCTGACCCAAGGCCACAGAAGGCAAGGCCTATCCCATTCAGCACATCTCCAGGGTTGGAACCTCTGATAGTCTAAGGCAGTGTTGTTCAAACCTTGGCAGTTATATGAAGATATGTGGACGTCAGCTTCCCAGAGTTAAAGCTGAAGAATTCTGGGACTTGAAGTCCACCACCTTCAAGTTGGCAAGGTTACCTGGCTTGAGAATTCTGGGAGTTGAAGTCCACAATCTTCGACTTCTCAAGGTTGGCTGGCTGAAGAATTCTGGGACTTGAAGTCCACCAAGTTGACAAGTCTTGTTGGCTTGGGAATTCTGGGAGTTGAACTCCACCGTCTTCAAGTTGCCAAGGTTGGCTGGCTGAAGAATTCTGGGAGTTGAAGTCCCTCATCTTCAAGTTGCCAAGCTTAGCTGGCTGGGGAATTCTGGGAGTTAAAAATCCCAGATTTTAACTATCTTCAAGTTGCCAACGTTGAGAATCACTAGTCTATTTAAGACTGATGTGCTCCTCACAAGGTCCCAGCAGACCACAGATCTTCCCAAGATAGTGTTGTGTTGTGGTTAAATACAAGTGGTTGCTTGGCTCTGAAAGACGCATGGGGTCCACAGTGCAGCAGATGGAAAGGCCCTCAAAATAACAGAAGTGGAAGAGACTGTGGAGGTCTTCTACTCCAACCTCCTGCTCAAGCAGAAGACCTTATATACCATTTCAGACAAATGGTTGTCCACTCTCTCCTTCAAAACTTCCCATCTTCCCAGGACATCCAAATCTCCTGGTTGGATGGCTTTAGATTAAGTGGAGACCTTCAGCAAGGAGAAACTGCAACCATCTCAAGAACTTAGCTGGAGATGAAGGAACAGAGAGCCTTCACTTCTGCTGAGATGAGGCATGTTGGCAGAACTAAGCAGTGGGTGGTGGCCACCTCCAGGTCCCCCACCTCTCTGACTCCAGTAGAATTGCTCCGAGTAATCTCTTGGCCTCCATCTGAAAAAACTGGGTGGATCACCTCAAGAGTTGCAAGGATTATGATGGCTATCGATTCCCCGCTTGAGCAGAGAACTGGTCTCACTTCAGATACGGAGCTTTCCTCAACTCCCTTTCAGCTCACCTCGGCCTCTGATTCATCGCTCGAGACTGTAAACAAACCAAACCTCAAAAGGGCGTTCAGGAAAATCCCTGGATTTCTAGGGATCTCGGAGTCCCAGTGGACAATCACACCTTCCTGAGTTCCTGGAATAGGGCGGCATAGAAATCCAATTAAATAATAAATAATAAATAATAATAATTATTATTTGCCACAAAAGCCAACCCAGTGCTGGGCTGCATTCACAGAGGGAGAGAATCAAGATCAGGTGAAGCGTTAATACCGCTTTACAAGGCCTTAGTAAGGCCACACCTGGAATACGGCGTCCAGTTTTGGTCACCACGTTACAAATAGAAAAGAGGTTGAGATTTTGGAAAAAGCGCAGAGAAGAGCAACTAAGATGATCCAAGGCCTGGAGACTAAAACATACAAAGAACGGTTGCAGGAATTGAGTTTGGCTTGTCTAAAGAAAAGAAGAAATAGGGGAGACAGGATAGCCGTGTTCCAGTATCTGAGGGGCTGCCCCAAAGAAGGGGGGGTTCCATCTGTTCTCCAAAGCGCCTGAAGGCCGGACAAGAAGCAACGGGTGGAAACTCATCAAGGAGAGAAGCAACCTGGAACTAAGGAGAAACTTCCTGACAGTGAGAACAATTAACCAGGGGAACCACCTGCCTCCAGAAGCGGTGAAGGCTCCAACATTGGACATTTTTAAGAAGAGACTGGACAGCCATTTGTCTGAAATGGTGTAGGGTTTCCTGCCTCAGCAGGGGGTTGGACTAGATGACCTCCAAGGTCCCTTCCAGCTCTATTCTGATTGAAATCTTAAAACAGAGGTGGGGAACTGTGACTTGTGGACTTTAACTCCCAGAATTCCTGAGCCAGCATGGGAGTTGAAATTCACAAGTCATGAAGGGGCCATAGTTCCCCCATGCTGGCTGAGGAATTATGGGAGTTGAAGTCCACACATCTTCAAGCTGCCATGATTGAGAAACAGTGACCTAGGCCATAGACCAGAGGTAGGCAACCTTGGCTCTTTTATGACTGGTGGACTTCAACTCCCAGAATTCCTCAGCTAGCATGGGGGAACTATGGCCCCCTTCATGATTCGTGGACTTCAACTCCCAGAATTCCTCAGCCAGCATGGGGGAACTATGGCCCCTTCATGACTGGTGGGCTTCAACTCCCAGAATCCCTCAGTCAGCATGGGGGAACTATGGCCTCCTCATGATTTGTGGACTTCAACTCCCAGAATTCCTCAGCTAGCATGAGGGAACTATGGCCCCCTTCATGACTGGTGGGCTTCAACTCCCAGAATCCCTCAGTCAGCATGGGGGAACTATGGCCTCCTCATGATTTGTGGACTTCAACTCCCAGAATTCCTCAGCCAGCATGGGGGAACTATGGCCCCCTCATGACTGGTGGACTTCAACTCCCAGAATTCCTGAGCCAGCATGGGGGAACTGTGGTCCCTTCATGACTGGTGGACTTCAACTCCCAGAATTCCTGAGCCAGCCTGGTTCAGCTTTGAAACCTCTCCCTGTCCCCTCAGCCTGGCTGGCTGAGGAATTCTGGGAGTTGGAGTCCATCAGTCCTAAAAGAGCCGAGTGGCCTACCCCTGTCCTAAAAGATCTGGGCCTGCCAACAGATCCAGAGTCTTCACCCCATAGGTCGTTCCTAGAGTCTCTTGGGTTGTTGTTTTTTCCCTGGCACGTTTGATGTGTCTTTAGCTCTTTGAGGAACTGAGGACTTTTTTGTTCTGTTCCTGTAAGAAGCAGCTTCGTAAGTGGTGACTCTGAGCTTGAGTTCCCCCTTGGGATCCGGCCCACCAGCCGCCGGTTCCCCTCGCAGGAGTTCCTGAGCTGGTTTCGCCAGAAGCTTTGCTGACGGCCTGGCCAGGCCGGGCCCCGGATGCAGGAAGAGGCAGGAGGAGACGGAGTTTGCCCGCCTTTCCCAGGGATCCTGCCCAGGCAGTGACAGCAGGGGGGATCCCTTGTTCGGTCCACGGTGCATTTTGGGTCCTCTTTGGGGGCAAGCCGAGGTTGGGAGTTGAGGTTTTTCTTTTCTTTCTTCTTTTCTGTCCCTCCCTCCCTCCCTCCCTCCCTCCCTTTCTCTTTCTTTCTTTCTTTCTTTCTTTCTTTCTTTCTTTCTTTCTTTCTTTCTTTCTTTCTTTCTTTCTATCTTTCTTTCTTTCTTTCTTTCTTTCTTTCTTTCTCTTTCTTTCTTTCTTTCTTTCTTTCTTTCTCTTTCTTTCTTTCTTTCTTTCTTTCTTTCTTTCTTTCTTTCTTTCTCTTTCTTTCTTTCTTTCTTTCTTTCCCTTTCTTCTTTCCTTTCTTCCCTCCCTCTCTTCTTTCTTTCGTTCTTTACTTCTTTCCTTCCTTCCTTCTTCCTTCCTTCCTTTCTTTCTTTCCCTCCCTCTTTCTTTCTTTGTTTCCGTTTCCCTTTCTCTTTTTCTTTATTCCTTCCTTCTTCCTTCCTTTCTTCCTTCTTCCTTTCTTTCTTTCTTTCCCTTTCTTTCCCTCCCTCCCTCCCTCCTTTTTCTTTCTTTCTTTCCCTCCCTTTCCTTCTTCCTTCCTTCCTTCCTTCCTTCCTCCTTCTTTCTTTCTTTCTTTCTTCCTTCCTTCCTTTCTTCTTTCTTCCTTTCTTTTTTCCCTCTTTCTTTTTCTTTCTTTCCCTCCCTCCCTCCCTCTCTCCCTCCCTCCTTTTTCTTTCTTTCTTTCCCTCCCTCCCTTTCCTTCTTCCTTCCTTCCTTTCTCCTTTCTTCCTTTCTTTCTTCCCTTTCTTTTTCTCTCTTTCTTTCCCTCCCTCCCTCTCTCCCTCCCTCCTTTTTTTCTTTCTTTCCCTCCCTCCCTTTCCTTCTTCCTTCCTTCCTTCCTCCTTTCTTTCTTTCTTTTCTTCCTTCCTTCTCTCCCTCCCTTCCTTCCACTCTCTCTCCCTCTCGTTTTTCCTTTAAATCTCCTTCCTTCCTTCCTTCCTTCCTTCCTTCCTTCCTTCCTTCCTTCCTTCCTTCCTTCCTTCCTTCCTTCCTTCCTTCCTTCCTTCCTTCCTTCCTTCCTTCCTTCTCCCTCCTCTAAAAACATGCTTCTGTCTGGATTTTTCACCAGAGAAAGGAGCCATTCCTATCTACCGCTCCTGTCTTTCCCAAAGGCCAAATCCATCCGGCTGATCCATTCCCAGGGGGTGGGTTTTCTTTGCGTCTGAAATTCCAGCCAGGGGTGCAAAAAGCCCTTTTTGGAGACGTCTCCGGACTCTGCTGGCCATCGGGACAGCCCCACCTGCTCCCCCCAGTCCCCAGCCCTCCTGCCTGCTGTGCTTCTCCTGCCTGAACCGAACAATCTGATTTTTGCTTTAATGATTATTTGTGCCCTTCATCCTTCCGGTATATCCCACAGAAGGAGGCTCAGGATGTGGCCGGTGCACTTCAAGTCTGCAGGCCGCCCACTTGCGACGAGAGGAGCGTTCCCTCTGGATGTCGTCTCCTGGTGTCGCATTCCAGCCATTCCACTCCCTTGAGCCACTAACCCAGTTGTAAGATTAGAGGAAGAACACCTGACCTAAAAGGACACATGTTTTGTACTGTGTTGTTTTGTGCTAACCCATGCAGCTTTGTGCTAGCGTATGCGGCTCACATGCAGTTTGCAATCAAGCGCGCTTGCAAAAATCTTCTTTGCCGTGGTCGGGTCAAACCAGGATAAGAAGACTTGGAGCATTTACCACTTTACAAGGCCTCGGTAAGGCCACACTTGGAATACGGCATCCAGTTTTGGTCACCGTGATGTGAAAAAGATGTTGAGACTCTGGAAAGATGATTAGAGGACTGGAGGCTAAAACATATCAGGAACGGTTGCTGGAATTGGGGATGTCTAGTTTAATGAAGAGAAGGATGAGAGGGGACAGGATAGCAGTGTTCCAGGGGCTGCCCCAAAGAAGAGGGAGTCAAGCTATTCTCCAAAGCGCCTGAAGGCAGGACAAGAAGCAACGGATGGAAACTAAATCAAGGAGAGAAGCAACCTGGAACTAAGGAGAAACTTCCTGACAGTTAGAACAATTAAGCAGTGGAACCACCTGCCTCCAGAAGCAGTGAATTCGCCAACACTGGACGTTTTTAAGAAGAGACTGGACGGCCCTTTGTCCGAAATGGGATAGGGTTTCCTGCCTGAGCAGGGGGTTGGACTAGATGACCTCCAAGGTCCCTTCCAACTTTATTATTATTATTATTATGATGATGATGATGATGATGATGATGATGATGATGATGATGATGATGATGATGATTTTGAAGCCAACTTCTGCCTTGACCGAGTTCTCCTGCCATCTAGCCAGCCTAGAGTTAACCATCATGGAATATTTCCTGAGTCACTTTGCTAGAACTGCTATTAGCCCACAGCATTCCCACAAACGACCAAGGAAGTGATCTGATCAAGCCAGATAGATTTTATTTAGCAAGACCTGTTCTTGATAAGACGACGTTGGCTGCCGTTGCGTAGTTCCCATTGTTTTCGTGTTGCGTGGAATGTGATCTCCCGGTGACTCACTCTGGAGTTTTTCCAGGAAGACGATCGGAACGACGGATCCCTAGTTACGGGGAGTCCACGATTTACGAGCACGATGGAGCCCAAAACCTCTGTTACTAAGTGAGACAAGTGAATGTTGCCCCATTTTACGACTTTTCTTGCCCCAGGGGTTAAGTGAAACACTGCAGTTGTTAAGCGAGTCACACAGTCATTAAGGGAATCTGGCTTCCCCATTGACTTGGCTTGTCAGAAGTTCGCCAAAGGGGATCACGTGACTCAGGGACACTGCGACCGTTGTAAATACAAGCCAGTTGCCAAGTATCTGAATTTTGATCCCATGACCGTGGGCACACTGCGATGGTCGTAAGTGTGAAGACTGGTCCTAAGTCACACTTTTCAGTGCCGTTGTAACTTCAAACGGTCACTAAATGAATGGATGTATGTCGGTGACTCCTTCAGATTCACTTAATCACCATGTTCCTAACTTAATGATGGCAGCGATTCACTTAACAACGGCAGAAGAGAAAGGGGGCAAAACTCATGTAACAACTGTCTTGCTTACCAATGGAAATTTTGGGCTCAATTTTATTTATTTATTTATTTATTTATTTATTTATTTATTTATTTTATTCGGGCTTGTATGCCGCTCCTCTCCGGAGATTCGGAGTGGCTAACAACATGTATATAAACATCAAATTTCAATACAAGTCCAAACAAAAATATCTAAAAAAACCAAACTAACACCCACTCAATTGCGGTCGTAAGTCAAGAACCACCCGTAATACCACCCAAAGACATGGGCATGGATCGAAATATATATCGCAAGGATTTGGACCACCGAATTTTCCCGCCGGAAATTCAGAGTTTTCTCGACTGTCTTAAAACCACAGAGAGGAAAGTTGTACAGGCAGTCCTCAACTTACGATAGTTCATTTAGTGACTGTTCAACGTTACAACGGCACCGGAAAAAGGAACTTACGACTCTTTTTCACGCTTATGACCGTGGCAGCATCCCCCCCTGGTCACGTGAGTTACACTTGGACGCTCGGCAACTGTCTCGTATTTATGATGGTCGTAATGTCCCCTGGGATCACGTGATCCCATTTTGTGACCTTCTGACAAACAAAGTCAATGGGGGAAGCCGGAATCCCTTAACGACCCGTGTGACTAATTTAACAACTGCAGCGAGTCGCTTAACGAAACATGGCAAAAATGTCATACAATGGGGCTAAACTCTCTCAACAGTTTTCTCACTTAGCAACGTAAATGTGGGGCTCAATCGAAGTCGTAAGTTGAGGACGACCTGTATTTTCATGAGATTTATTATGACTAGAAGGCTTATAACAGTATTCTGATGGCCTGGATATATATATATATATATATATATATATATATATATATATATATATATATATATATATATATATATATATATATATATATATATATATATATATATATATATATATATATATATATATATATATATATATATATATATATATATATATATATATATATATATATATATATATATATATATATATATATATATATATATATATATATATATATAAATTTGCTCCAGAACTTTAAAAATAATAATCTTAGAAGGGTTTCACACATCCACCTTCGTCACTCACCATCTTCTCACCTGGTGACTCAGGAGGCAGATGTGCGAAGGCCTCGCTGGGACAGATCGGCGTGGCTCACCACGATTAGAAGGCTTTTCAGAGAGGACTAAAAAGGTCACTGAAAAGTCAGAATAATAAAAAATTCTGGACTGCCATCTGTCAGAAATGGTGTAAAGTTTCCTGCTTGGGCGGTGGGGGGGGGAGGGTTGGACTAGATGACCTACAAGATCCCTTCCACCTCTGTTATTCGATTCTGTTCTGTTCTGTTCTATTCTATTCTATTCTATTTCTTATTCTATTCTATTTCTTATTCTATTCTATTCTAATCTATTTCTTATTCTATTCTATTTCTTATTCTATTCTATTTTATTCTATTTCTTATTCTATTCTATTTTATTCCATTTCTTATTCTATTCTATTCTATTCTATTCTATTCTATTCTATTCTATTCTATTCTATTCTATTCTATTCTATTCTAAAAAGTTCCAGATTGACCTTTGCTTTAGCTGCAAATTAGTAAATTGGTCCTCAAAGCCAAAACATTTTAAAGAGGAGGGGGGGAAAAAAGCAGAATAAAAAATAGGCTGGTTATTTCTTTATATATTTATTTATTTATCCTGCCTCTATTAGTTTTTAATATAGGTAGCACAGGCCTTTAAGTACAGGTAGAGCTCATCTTACAACCATAATCGAGGCCAAGATTTATGTTGCTAAGCAAAGCAAAGCAATTGTTACATGAGTTTTGGTCCATTTTACAACCTTTCTCGCCACAGTTGTTAAGTGAATCACTGCAGATGTTAAGTTAGTAACCCGTTTGTTCAGTGAATCTGGCTTCCCCCATTGATTTTGCTTGCCAGAAAGTCACAAAAGGGGATCACCATGAAACTGGGACAGCAACTGTCATAAGTACATGCCAGTTGCCAAGCCTCTGAATTTTGATCGCATGATCATGCTGCAACAATCGTTAAGTGTGAAAAATGGTCATAAGTCTCTTCACAGTGCCTTTGTAACTTTGATCGGTCACTAAATGAACTGTTGTAAGTCAAGGACTATCTGTGTTGTATTTTATTTGTTTATCAGAAGATCGCAAAAGGGGATCAAGTGATCCTGGGACTCTGCAACTGTCACAAATATGAGTCAGTTGACAGAATTTTGATCAAGTGATTGTGGCGATGATGCATTGGTTGTTAAGTGTGGAAAAAAGATCATCAATCACTTTTTTCAGTGCCGTTGTATCTTTGAACGGTCACTAAACCAATGGTTGCACGTCAAGGACTACGTGTACATATGGGCAACGCTCACACAATGCATTTAACCACGTTGGGGGAAAGCTTAGTAGATGCAGGTACCAATAAAATAAAACCTTGGTCAAGGTTAATTGTCAGGAAATTGCACAGCAGGTGCCCAGACACGAACTTGTGGCTTAATATAAAAAAATATATTTAACATCTATATTCACAGCAGACAAGATAGTCAGGAACATACTGACATCGTGAGGTAAATCACATGAGGTAATAAACAGAGCACACAAAAGAAAAAGGCGGGAAAAAAGGGCAACGCCCCTTCACGCCCACAGTAACTAATCACAGCGCAGATTGCCTCAGGCAGGAGTCTGCCCTCTTCAACCAATCAACTACAACTGCCTGTTGTGGCCCATTGTACACGTCACTGTTCCAGCTGCTAAATTTAAATATCTTAACAATCTTGGTTAATTGTTAGTTGTTTTTTTTAAGGGCCGAGTTTATTGACTGAACCCAACCCGTTTTGTTAGGCTGTGTTGAGCCAATCCATAAAACAGGTTAAGTCAGTAACCAGGTTAAAAACCTGTCAAGACTTCTGCAGATCGAGGTGTGGGAAAGGATCCCAGTTTTGTGGGTGTCCACAAATGACTGGACAGCCATTTGTCTGAAATGGTATAGGGTTTCCTGTCTGAGCAGGGGGTTGGGCTACATGACCTCCAAGGTCCCCTCCAACTTTATTATTATTATTATTATTATTATTATTATTATTATTATTATTATTATTAGTACTACTACTACTACTACTACTACTACTACTACTACCACCTTTGGTAATTTGAGGGAACCGCCTCTACCATTTTCATAGTCAGTATATTTATATTTTTAATTTTATTTTATTATTTTTTATTTTACTTATTTTATTTATTTTATTTTATATTTTTATAAAGTTATATTATATTATATTATATATTATATTCATTTCTTTTATTATTATTTTATTTTATATTTTTATTTATATTATATATTTTATGCATTTCTTTTATTTTTATTTTATTTTATTTTATTATTTTCTTTTATTTTATATTTTATATTTTATTTTATTTATTTTACATTTTATTTTATTATTTTATTTATTTTACATTTATTTTATTTTATATTTTATTATCCTGCCTTTATTATTTTTTTTACAAATAACTCAAGGTGGAGAGCATATCCAACATAACGTCCTCCTCCTAATTTCCTCATAATCACAACCTTCTGAGGTAAATTGGGCTGAGAGGGAGTGACTGGCCCAAAGTCACCCTGCTGGCTTTCATGCCCAAGGCGGGACTAGAACTCACCTCTGCTGGTGATTGGCTCAAACCCAGCCAGTCAGCTTTCGTGCCTAAAGTGAGACTATAACTCACCGTCTCCTGGTGATTAGCTCAAAGTCACCCAGCTGGCTTTCATGCTTAAGGCGGGACTAGAACTCACCATCTCCTGGTGATTGGCTCAAAGTTACCCAGCCAGCTTTTGCGCCTAAGGTGGGACTAGATCTCACCATCTCCTGGTGATTGGCTCAAAGTTACCCAGCCAGCTTTTGCGCCTAAGGTGGGACTAGATCTCACCATCTCCTAGTGATTGGCTCAAAGTTACCCAGCCAGCTTTTGCGCCTAAGGTGGGACTAGATCTCACCATCTCCTGGTGATTGGCTCAAAGTTACCCAGCCAGCTTTTGCGCCTAAGGTGGGACTAGATCTCACCATCTCCTAGTGATTGGCTCAAAGTTACCCAGCCAGCTTTTGCGCCTAAGGTGGGACTAGATCTCACCATCTCCTGGTGATTGGCTCAAAGTTACCCAGCCAGCTTTTGCGCCTAAGGTGGGACTAGATCTCACCATCTCCTAGTGATTGGCTCAAAGTTACCCAGCCAGCTTTTGCGCCTAAGGTGGGACTAGATCTCACCATCTCCTGGTGATTGGCTCAAAGTTACCCAGCCAGCTTTTGCGCCTAAGGTGGGACTAGATCTCACCATCTCCTAGTGATTGGCTCAAAGTTAACCAGCCAGCTTTTGCGCCTAAGGTGGGACTAGATATCACCATCTTCTGGTGATTGGCTCAAAGCCAGCCAGTCAGCTTTCATGCCTAAGGCAGGACTAGAACTCACATCTCCCGGTGATTGGCCCAAAGACACCCAGCTGGCTTTCATGACTAAGGCAGGACTATAAGTCACCATCTCCTGGTGATTGGCCCAAAGACACCCAGCCAGCTTTCATGCTTAAGGCGGGACTAGAACTCACATCTCCTGGTGATTGGCCTAAAGTGACCCAGCCGGCTTTCATGCCTAAAGCGATACTAGAACTCACCATCTACTGTTTCTACTGTCTTCTTCTGCATGGTCCTGGCTCACCAGTCTAGACAACAATGTCACAATTACTTAGGTGTCTCCCGAGCAAGGACTCAAACTCAGGTCTAACTCTGCTGAGGACCAGCCAGGTCATCTTGGGGCTACCGTTTCCTGGGGATTTAGAGTTTAAAAAGAAAAATAAAACTCTTGTCTCCCAATTTAAAAAAAACAACAAAACACCACCAAAATACACCCACAATATGTGTCGCTTGTGTTCCTGCATACAGCCTTCTAAGCCACAGGAAACCCGAAGAGCAGAATAACAGAATAACAGAGTTGGACGGCTGGCAGATTTCTCTCCCGCGACCCATATTTCTCAGGAACCAATCAATCAAGCAGAATAGACTTGGAAGGGATATTTTGGAGATCTTCTAGTGCCAGGGGTTCTCAACCTTGGCAACTTTAAGACTTGTGGACTTCAACTCCCAGAATTCCTCAGCCAGCAAAGCTGGCTGAGGAATTCTGGGAGTTGAAGTCCACAAGTCTTAAAGTTGCCAAGGTTGAGAACCCCTGTAATCTAGTTCAACCCCCTGCTCAGGCAGGAGACCCTATAGACCATGTCCAGTCTCTTCTTAAAAGCCTCCAGTGTTGGAGCCCTTACAGCTTCTGGTGGCAAGCAGTTCCGCTGGTTAATTGTCCCCACGGTTGGGAAGTATCTCCTTAGTTCCAGATTGCTTCTCTCCTTGATCAGTTCCCATCCGTTGCTTCTTGTCTTTTACCCTTTTACCTTTGGAGGTGAGCCCCCTTTTCTCTGGGGCAGCCCCCAAATATTGGAAGACCACTGTCCTGTCACCCCGGGTCCTTCTTTTCATTAAACTAGACTTACTCAGTATTAGCAAACTAACCCCAGCCGCCCTTCACTTACCCTTGGATCACCTCTTGGTGGGTTTTCCGCTCAGCCCTCAATTCTGCCATAAAGTGCCAGTCCTTCCTAGCAAAAAAGCAGCCCACCCACCCTCTAATTTAGAGGGGGGAAACTGGTTGCAGTTCTAAGCATGAAAGGACTCTTAAAGTGGACTCTTAACTTTTGCACAAAGGATGCGACGGTCACCAAACCCGAGTAATTAACGCCAGAAAGAAAAGATTGGGGCGTCTTGAGTAAAATCCACGCGTTTGTTTGTTCCATTCAACCGTTTGGCCTCGTCAAAATCCCGGGAGAGAGAAAAATGCGGCATTTAACACCGTTTTACCCCCAAATTGCGCTATCTGGAAAAGTTTCAAAGTTTACCTAAAGCGGCGTGCTATAAATAAGCCAACTGTGCATGGTTAAAAATAAACTAGTCATGAAAAACAGCCTCTGAAAAGATGTCGCCCTCTTTACTTTTTGAGTGAGTGAATGGGGAGGATCAACAGGCGCCTCAAAGGGAGGAGAGGTAAGAACAGAAAGGAACAGCCGAACAGGAGAGGAGAGAGTAGTTACTCATGCTAGTTGTCCCGTTCTGTCTGCCTGGAGCAGAGGTAGGCAACCTTGGCTCTTTTATGAGTTTTATGACTCGTGGACTTCAACTCCCAGAATTCCTCAGCCAGCATGGGGGAACTATGGCCCCTTCATGACTCGCGGACTTCAACTCCCAGAATTCCTCAGCCAGCGTGGGGGAACTATGGCCCCTTCATGACTCGCGGACTTCAACTCCCAGAATTCCTCAGCCAGCGTGGGGGAACTATGGTCCCTTCATGATTCGTCCACTAGGACGGAGGCCTTGACACTCAAAGGTGTGTTTTCCTACCGCTAGGACAGCGGTTCTCAACCTTTTTCAGGCCGAGACCCCACCTGCGCCGCCCATGCGCGGTTCAGCCCGTCGTGCCGCGCATGCGCGGCTCGGCCCGTCGCGCCACGCATGGGCGGCGCAGGTGGGGTCTCGGCCTGAAAAAGGTTGAGAACTGATGTCCTAGCGGTAGGAAAACACACCTTTGAATGTCAAGGCCTCTGTCCTAGTGGAGTCCTAGTGGACCATCCCTTCAATAGGAGCCAGCTGTGTGCTACCCAAAAAGGCCAACACAGTGCTAGGCTGCATTCACAGAGGGAGAGAATCAAGATCAGGTGAAGACTTACTACCACTTTACAAGGCCTTGGTAAGGCCACACTTGGAATACGGCATCCAGTTTTGGTCACCACAACGTAAAAAAGATGTTGAGACTCTGAAAAGAGGGCAGAGAAGAGCAACAAAGATGATCAAGGGGACTGGAGGCTAAAACATATAAAGAACGGTTGCTGGAATTGGGGGTGTCTAGTTTAAAGGGGACATGGGGACATGATAGGAGTATTCCAGTGTCTCAGGGGCTGCCCCAAAGAAGAGGGAGTCAAGCTATTCCCCAAAGCACCTGAAGGCATTACAAGAAGTAATGGATGGAAACTAATCAAGGAGAGAAGCAACCTAGAACTAAGGAGAAACTTCCTGACAGAACAATTAACCAGTGGAACTCCTTGCCTCCAGAAGCAGTGAATTCTCCAACACTGGAAGTTTTTAAGAAGAGACTGGACAGCCATTTGTCCAAAATGGTCTAGGGTTTGCTGCCTGAGCAGGGGGTTGGACTCGATGACCTCCAAGGTCCCTTCCAACTTTACTACTACTACTACTACTACTACTACTACTACTAGTACTAGTACTACTACTACTACTACTACTACTACTACTACTACTACTACTACTACTACTACTATTATTATTATTATTATTCCTGGACTTTACCCCAGAGGAAGATCTAGTTGGGCCTTGGGCTGATCCAACCGGGTGACCTTCAATTCTTGGGAGAGGAACTTTTGGAAGCAAGGATTTTATTTTATTTTTTTCCGAGTCGGGCTGAACTTCTCAAACTTCCATCCTGCCCGTCTGGGGGCTGAGAGAAGCTGAATTTCAGCGAGACCGAAGCCCTGGTGAGTCACTTTCCACCCTTGAGTTTCAGCCCTGCAGCTTTCTGAAAGCAAAGCAGGTCTCAGATTCGAAAGAGGAGGCGGGCTGGCCCACCATATCCGGACCGTGAAACCTCCGATTCCATTCCACCGTGAAATCTCACTTTTTCGGCATCAGCAGCTGGGCCTGGCGGAGAGGAGAAAGGGCAGGCAGAGGCAGCTTCCGTTCTTCAGAGGCGCTTGCTAAGCTGACATTTGTTCCTGCTTGAAACACAATTCATAGAACACAACACCACACAAAGGCGCGAAGGGTTTTTGCTCAGCGTATTAGGGGAAGGGTTTGCTGTAACTCAAGTCCACTTTCCTTTCTGGTCCACTTTCCGACTGTTACTATAAGGCTAGTGAGGGTAGTAGGGGATATCATCTCCTCCTCCTTCTCTTTCTCATTCTTCTCCTCTCTCTCTACCACTACTTCTTCTCCTTCCCCTTGATCACCATTACTACCTCCTCCTCCTCCTCCTTCTCCTCCTCCTCCTCCTCTCCACAACTCCCCTTATGAGCACTGATGATATTCCCTAGTTGGGTCATGAAATGTCTGCAAGAAAACCACCCAGCTCAGAGAGCACCAAGGACTCCTGAGTCCTCCTCCTCCTCCTCCTCCTCCTCCTCCATCTCCCTTCTTCTTCTTCTTCTTCTTCTTCTTCTTCTTCTTCTTCTTCTTCTTCTTCTTCTTCTTCTTCTTCTTCTTCTTCTTCTTCTTCTTCTTCTTCTTCTTCTTCTTCTTCTTCTCCTCCTCCTCCTCCTCCTCCTCCTCCTCCTCCTTCTCCTCCTCCTCCTCCTCCTCCATCTCCCTTCTTCTTCTTCTTCTTCTTCTTCTTCTTCTTCTTCTTCTTCTTCTTCTTCTTCTTCTTCTTCTTCTTCTTCTTCTTCCTCTTCTTCTTCTTCTTCTTCTTCCTCTTCTTCTTCTTCTTCTTCTTCTTCTTCTTCTTCTTCTTCTCCTCCTCCTCCTCCTCCTCCTCCATCTTCTTCTTCTTCTTCTTCTTCTTCTTCTTCTTCTTCTTCTTCTTCTTCTTCTTCTTCTTCTTCTTCTTCTTCTTCTTCTTCTTCTTCTTCTTCTTCTTCTTCTTCTCCTTCTCCTTCTCCTTCTTCTTCTTCTTCCTCCTCCTCCTCCTCCTCCTTCTCCTCCTCTCTTCCCCCCCCAAAAAGGAACAATACAGAAAAAGGCAGTTGAAACATTGCTGATGCAGTCACCAAATCCTGAACATTCAATTTGGTAAAACCTGTTTTGCGGCGCTGCGGCGCAGATCTCGAAAACAGTGCTCAGCGGAAGAAAGAAAACTAGAATATAAATAGCTCACTAGGTTTTAATCGAAGGTTTTAGCATAGTAAACTTTTTTTTTCTTAAAAACCTCCACTGATGGAGCACCTACAATTTCTGTCCCACTGATTAATTGTTCTCACTGTCAGGAAGTTTCTCCTTAGTTCCAGGTTGCTTCTCACCTTGATGAGTTTCCAGCCGTTGCTTCTTGTCCGGCCTTCAGGCGCTTTGGAGAAGAGCTTGACTCCCTCTTCTTTGGGGCAGCCCCTGAGATACTGGAAGGCTGCCATCCTGTCCCCCCTCGTCCTTCTCTTCCTTAAACTAGACATTCCCAGTTCCTGTAAACGTTCATCTTAGGTTTTAGCCTCTGGCCTTCTTGGTTTCGTTTGTTAATTTTATTTGCCAGTCCTCACCAAGGGGCCTACTCTGGGCAGCTGACAACAATAAAATGGAAATGAAAAGTTTTTTAAAGCAGTAAAATAACAATAGCAGACCTCCAGTGTTGGAGCCTTCACCGCTTCTGGAGGCAGGTAGTTCCACTGGTTAATTGTTCTCACTGTCAGGAAGTTTCTCCTTGGTTCTAGGTTGCTTCTCTCCTTGACTAGTTTCCATCCGTTGCTTCTTGTCCTGCCTTCAGGGGCTTTGGATAATAGCTTGACTCCCTCTTCTTTGGGGCAGCCCCTGAGAGATTGGAAGGTTGCTATCCTGTCCCCCCTCGTCCTTCTCTTCCTTAAACTAGACATCCCCAATTCCAGTAACCGTTCCTGATATGTTTTAGTCTCCAGTCCCCTGATCATCTTTGTGGCTCTTCTCTGCACTCTTTCTAGAGT